>LNAC01000234.1:989092-1082184 GCA_002007465.1 Ailurus styani
CCCCCCCCCCCCCCCCCCCCCCCCCCAGGCCTGCAGGACTCTCCGCTCTGCGGGGCTCTCCAGTTACCAGGACGACAGCGCTTTCGGAGGGGTGGAGAGTTTTGACAAATGTGTGCTACCCTACACGTTTCTACAAGCAAAGCCATTTATTTTAGGCTGAAGCATTTGCAGCAAAATTTAAATGATTTATCTGGAATGTGTCACATTGAATGTTTTATGTTATGTTTTTGGCTTTCTTTGGTAGAACGTTTATCAAGTTAAAAGCTTTGTTATCTTCGATTTCTCAACTGACTGTCGGCCATTAACCGGAACAAGATGTATGGACTAAACATGGAAGTAGGCTCCAGAATTTGAGCTTATCTGAGAGAAATATTTTAGATCATCACTGAAGTGAATCAGCCTCAAGGCTACCTGATGCTCTATGGTCTTAGAACTGAAAAAACAAGAAAAGATTTGGTCGGGCCACAGCTGCTACTAAATGCTACCCATTATGTTATGAACCAAAGAACTGGAAACCTGCCCGATCCTACCCTTCTCTACCCAAAAAGAAAGACTGATTCCTGAAATTCTCATTTAAAAATGGAACCCCGAGTGGCTCAGTTAGTTAAGCCTCTGCCTTAGGCTCAGGTCATGATCTCAGGATGCTGGGATTGAGCCCCACATCGGCTCTTGCTCAGTGGGGAGCCTGCTTCTTCCTCTCCTTCTACCTGTTACTCTGCCTGCTTGTGCTCTCTCTCTCTCTGTCAAATAAATAAATTAATTTAATTAAATAAAAATAGAACCCTTTTGGTTAGGTTGGCATTGCTGTTGAAAAGAGGGTCAATCAACCTGGGAGGACCAGCACCAAACTTGGGCGTGGCCTTAACCATCAGTAGGATTCACCTGTGTGGGGCCTGGCCAGCAGTTTGCTGAGGGAATGGGACACCACAGATGGGCATCAATGCCTCAAAGCCTAGAGGGAGAAAGGCCTGGAGAGCCACAGGCCTGAGGGGCGGCGCTCTCTAGTGAGAAGGTGGTCTTCAGACCTGTTACCACTTAACTCTGCAGGGAGCCAGCTCTTGTTTGCTGCTAAGCCATTTATGACATATTTCAAAGTGAAAATAAAACTTCCTTCCTTAAGAATCTTAACGAATGTCGGGGCGCCTGGGTGGCTCAGTGGGTTAAAGCCTCTGCCTTCGGCTCAGGTCATGATCTCAGGGTCCTGGGATCGAGCCCCGCATTGGGCTCTCTGCTCGGTGGGGAGCCTGCTTCCCCCCTCTCTGCCTGCCTCTCTGCCTACTTGTGATCTCTCTTTCTCTCTGTCAAATAAATAAATAAAATCTTAAAAAAAAAAGAATCTTAACGAATGTTAACACATCTTGTCCCAAGTTCCTTCATGTGTGTGCAGGGATGTTTCGGACATCTCTTGTCCTCGTCCAAGCTGAGGTAGGAGAAGTGGCATGTCTGCTTCTTGTGGTGCAGTGACCTACAGGCCTGGAAGGGCCCCAGCCAGAGCATATTGTGCTGGGAGGTCACGGGTGGCCAAAAGTGCTGGCCACTCTTTCAACAGCCCACAGAGAACATTTGCACCTCCAGCACTTTTTGCAAAAATTGGTCCATGGTAGCAATGCCCATGTGCAGTACAGAAGCTCTTCCCTGCCCTGCTTTGTAATTCACCTTTCTATAAGGCCTCGGTGAGTCCAGTGAAAGATCCAAACCTTCCTACTGTCTCTGTTCAGTAAGCAAAATGTTTAAGATTTAGAAATTCCTTTTTTTTTTAACTCTCTTTAGAAGTAAAATAGTCATTAGCAGAAGTCAGCATTTGCTCTTGCGGATATGTGTTCATGAAAATGTACCAAAGCATTTCTTTATGATTTGCATCAGTTATGCCAAGCTTCATAAATTTGTCCTCTTGAAAAATTAAAGTCGGAAAAATCACATGTTAAAGGAGGACAAAATATTTACACTATTGTTCCTGAGTTGAATGGCAGCACAATGTAGTCAAACATAGCTTTAATCATTTTTTGCATGTGATAAATTCGTGAGTCTGTGATTATAACTAGCTGAATGTTTCCCCCCAAATAATTGGTTTTGAGCATTAATAATAAGCCTCAGTCAGCAGCAATTGCTATGACTTTTTTCAATGCAATAAAGCCTTGATAATAGATTACACAATTAATTTTCTGCCTTTGAAGTAAATGAAATATTAGTGGTTTAAAAGAATTCAATTCAAGTTAAGTTAAAGCACATTAACTTCTTCCAGTTTATAACCATACTAGTTTAAATGTATTTTTCATTATTTGAAATCTTATTCTTGCAGCGCAAAGTAATAGTGGAAGAATTAAATGGCACAGAAAATTCTAGAGAGGAGGGGAAACATTAAAACTACAAGCACCAGACGAATGAAGAAAAGAGAAAAGTCATTTAGGTAAGTCTCTGGTTAGATGTTCCCTCAGTAAGCTTTGCTGCACAAAGGAGGCACTTTGCCTCTGGGGGTAGGTTGGGATGCGGAATACTGCAAGTCACATCATCAATCTGAAATTACATAGTTCCTCTGAGCCATAGTGGTTTCAGTTAAGATGGAAGATTAAGAAAATAAGCAAAGATAAGCGACATTTGTCCTTTTATATAACAGTGTTCTACAAAAATCTCAATTGATTTCCCTAATTTAAATGTCACAAAGCAATTAGCTTTGCTTTCCCATCTCTCTTATCCAGAGTGCGGGTGCATCTTAATTTTTCCTAATCATGTTTATATAGAGTGTTGATATTTCGACTACACAATTAGTGTTATAATTACCACTACTGTGGGTAAAAAAATATCATCTCTTGTCCAATTTTTACAGTTACATGTAAACTGTGGAGTGGATGTGGAGGGTTATTTGGGGAGAGGGGCTAAAGTTAGGTCCCCAAACTAGAAACGCTTGCCTCACAGAGAGGATGCTTTACTCCACACTAAATGTTCTATCCTTTGCCTCGCTGATTGAGAAGAGCATTAGTTCACCAGGAGCTCAATCCCAAATAAATTCCCAAATGGGAATTCTTAAAACACTTTTGGCTGAGGCTTTTAGGTGATTGATTATAGTCTCCAGAGTTTTATTCACATCTTTTTAGGCTTTATTCACATCTCCTGGGCTTGGAAGCCATAATGGGCTAGATAGTGAAACTTTGTTTTTACAAGAGGAGGAAGTGGTAAATCTTTTTTATTTAAAGAAGAAAAAAGTAAAACAAAATTCCAATTTCCACTTGTACCACTTATTTTTTTAAGATTTACTTATTTTATAGAGAGAGCACGTGAGTGGGGGGAGAGGCAGAAGGAGAGGGAGAGAGTCTCAAGCAGACTCTGTGCTGAGTGCTGAGCCTAACTCGGGGCTCCATCTCAGGACCCTGAGATCATGACCTGAGCCAAAACCATGAGTCAGACGCTTAACCGCTTAACTGACTGAGCCACCCAGGTGCCCCCACTTGTATCATTTAAATGGAAGTTTTCTCCAACTACAAGAAGAAAATAGTGGAAACTAAATATGGATGAGCTCTCAGATGATAGCACAGAATTGGTAACATTTTTAAGAGGGATAATGGCATTGTGCTCATGAAGGAAAATGTGCTTACTTTTAAGAGATATGTGCTGAAGGGGTAAAGTGTTATGATGCCATAACAACTTATTTTCAATATATACTAAAGATACACAAGAGATAAAGCAAATGTGGTAAATATTAGCAGCAGTGAAATGTAGATACCCGGTATATGGGCAGTCCTCGAACCCGTAATTAAAGGTCTGTGTATCAACAGGAAATGTTTCTGACTGGTCATAAAAGAAAACTCAGCTGACAAAGGTTTAAACTTTAAGAACATTTATTCCTTACGAATAAGAACTCCAGAAGTCCTTTCAGGGTTGGTCCAGCCACTCAGCGATGGCCGCACAATCCCAGCTGCCCATCTGCCTTGTGACCCTCCGCCAGCTGGTTTCTGACACTGTCACTTCATGACTGTGAGGCAGCTGCTGCGGCTCTAGGCATCACAGCCACATTCAAAGGCGCGGGGGGTTTGGGAAACAGCAAATGCAAGCTCTCCTCTCGCACTTGCCTCTTTTATCAGAATGCGGAATCTTTCCCAGAAACTCCCCGCCCCCCTGCCCCCAGAAACCTCAGCTTATGGCTCAGCGGCTGGAGCTGTCAGAGGCCAGTCCTAGCCACAGGGAGTCTGGGGAATGGCATCACAGCAAGTGACTTCATCTGTTGTGATTCATCCCCTTGGCTATGGGCGCGCTGTCTCCCTAAACAAAACCGATGTACTGTAAACAAGAAGAAAAGGAAGATGGCAGCAACTCTCCATTTGTTAAACAGATGCCCTTTTTCTCTAGAGGGGAAAGTGCTCTGTTTGAGTAGGTAACGGAAATTATTTTAGATGAAAGTAAAACTACAACTCCCTCTTCACTCTATCACATTGCTATTTAAGATAAAGATGACTGGTGTCTAAAAAGAGACTTCAAGTTTCTTATCTGTCTGCACATGATCTCTTCAGCCCAGTGTGATAGAAACATTTTAAGCATACATGAAAACTATCTTTCCGTTCACTTTCAAATTTGATAATAAATTTCAGTGCACAGTTTACTTTTAAAGGTTGTTCTCATTGGATAGATGCTCTGTGGCAGAATACAGTTTCCACTTCTCATTGTATTATTACCCAGGGTTGATCCAGTGTCCTCTACATGCCAGGCCCTGTAATGGGTGGACCCCATGTTCTCTCGTTCATGAGGGAAGGATATGTCTGGCTGTTATGAAAAATCCCAATTGAGTCTAAGTTATCAGACTTAAGAAAGAAAGAGAAAACTGAAAGCTTTCGGTAACTTTTTAAATTTCTACTTTCTCCCCAGTCTGTGTGAGGCCAATATAATAGGATATTCTTCATGTCTGGGTTCTTCAAATGGAAGCCCATTCATTGACCATAGCCAATAACAGTCATAACTAGAGTTCTGTCCTCTCCCCTTCCCTACCCCTTCGTATAAGAGTAAGCTTTCTTTTTAGGAAGGATGGGCACACTCATTGTAAATGTGTTGAAATGAATTCCCAGACCAGCGATATCCACTTAACCATCTCTGGGATAATCATCATGTGTCCTTGGAGGACGCAGAGTTGCATGGCTGGGGCTCAGAAGGTCTTTTAGTGTCCAGAAGTCCCTCACCACTACAACGGCCCATTTGTCTGATGACTTAGAATTTCATATTGGTGGCTGGCACTGTGCTCAAGTATACCATGGCTGGATGTCCCCTGTTTCTGGGTATTCTCTGCCACATGACTGTGACATTGATGGTTACACAAGGGTTCTGCTGCGGGGCTGGCTAACGGCAAGTCCAAGAGCATCCGTCTCTACTACGCCAACCAGGTCTGCAAGGTGCCCTGACTCAAGGATCTTATTGGGGCTGCACCTGTAACCTGTGCCTTGCCCATCTCCCTGAAGTGACCTCTTTGAGCTGTCCTGTCTCTAATAGAAGCCACATGACTGTTCTACCTCCAAACTTAGATTGAACCTGTAGGATTGATATTTTAAGTGATTTGCCCCAATCTTTTATATGAAACATTTAATTTAACCATAATATGATACAAATATATCACTTTTTATCTAAGGGTTGATGTCCCAGAGAGGAGAGGAGAGGAGTGTGGTGAGGAGTTGACTTTGCTGGGAGCTGACAGGCATTCATAGGAATAGGAAGGAAGGCAGAGCACAGGTATGGGCAAGTGTGGTGATGGGAACTCGAGGAAGTCCTCTTCCACTGTTTTTGTATCTTTAATGACAGAGGAAGCAAGATCACCAGCTCAGAGTGAGGGTGGGAAGGAAAAAGGAGAAGTCAGGAGAGTGGAAAAGTAAATGCACAAGAGAAATGCCATATGAGGTTGGGGTTACGTGTATGGTTAGTAATTTGAATTTGAAGTGAGATCAGCCAGGCACAAGTAATATACCACTGCGTAGACTCTGTCTCCTGGCTGGGCCAGATGGAAGACCTGCAAACATTCCAGAGAATTCCTGATGTGAGAGGTCAGCTCGTAGGAAGTTCTTGCTACCAGCTTGAGGCCATGGGCCTGACTTGGAAAGGTCTGTTGGACCAGCCAGAGACCTTGCTCTTTAATGCAGTTCCTGTCACTAAATTTGTCCAGTGTTGGGGTAGAATATGGACAGCAAAATCCTGGTGCCTCAGGCATTGCTGAGGTGCTAAAGGACTGGGATGGACCTGGGGAGAGGCAGCAGGGCTAGTCATCTCTAAGGTGTGAAGGACCAAGGTATTAGTCTTCCAGCTTTGGGGTGGACGGGTGGGTGGTTTTCCTGTGTCAAGAGATGGTGTGTTTGACTTTGATGTCTTCTCAGTGCCTTATGCTGCCTTTGGGTTCCAGAGGGCCTCTGAGGTGACCTATCATATTTCCTCCATGATTGGCTTGTGGGGTGACTCTATGGTACCCAGCCCCATCTAACACAAAACTCATCATAGTAGGTTATAATTCATTGTCTTTCGTCTGTTATCCCTAAATAACAGAAGAGTAAGAACTCTACTTTTGTTTTTTTGTTTTTTTGGTTTTTTACCACTTTGTCCCCAGTGCCTGGCAAAATACCTAAAAGATAGTAGATGCTCATTAAATTTTGAATGTGTGAATACATAAAAGAGGGCAGGTATGCAGTTAGGCAGAAATAGACATGGAATCCTGCTGCTATATCAGGGATTTTCTGGGTGACGGTTGCGAAGAAAGATCTGAGTTGGTGGTAGCATCTATAGAAAATACAGCAATGCAGACAGGTGGAGGGTTGGTGGGAGTTCAAAAGAGCTCTCTAAAACAAAGAAGACACACTGGAGGTTGCAGGAGGAGACCACAAAGGCTGAGCTGGGGGATCAGATGCCATTTTGGTGAGAGTGTCAGAAAGGCCAGAATGAAGAGTGATGGTCAAGATGGGCAGAAAGGAACCGGAGAGGGTTCCTGGGTGAACAGCTGAGACAGGCTCCAGTCCCCAGGTCTGTGGATGTAGTGGGTGCGTTTAAAAGGCCAGACATGAGGCCCCCCTGTAGTTGAAAATCCATAGAGGGGCATAGTGAATGATTCACCCCTCCTCCCTGTTCCTTTTGGGAAGGGAGCCTCCCTTTGGACTGCTCCATCCTCCCTACTTCCTACTCTAACTTTCGTGCTTTGCACCCCAACCTCTGCATTTTCTTGTTGGCAAGACCTCATGCCCATGGTCCTCCCAACTCAGAAAGCTGTCTCTACCCCCAAACCTCCTTAGGAGCTCAGCTCTCTCTACGTGGCACCCAGATTTTGCTCAGTAGTGACATCCACTCAAAGCCACTGTTCTGCCTTCCCAGCTGGAGTTGCTGCCATTTCCATGTTCTTCCATTACACTCCGGGCTACTCGCTTTAAAGCCTGGATTGCAGCGTGAAGTCTTGCTTCCTTCTCTGCCTCCATCGCTAGACTTGAGAAATGGGATGTGGCTAACTATTCCCCTAGTGGTCACTCTGGGGAATGAAGAATGCTTGGAAAAAACAGAAGCCCTGAGAATGCCCTACGTGTTTAGTAAGACCATGTGCTTTTCTGTCACCTGTATTTTTAGTTAGCACTGGGCTATGCTCTCACAGCAAATACACACCAAACAGGATTTTACTTTCTCTGAGTTAATGGCCAGATGTTATTTAAAGAAATATATATATATATATATATACATATTACTACTTAATAACATTTATCATTTGGATATATGTGTTTTAGGAGAAAGGTTGATCTTATCTCATGAGTCCAAGATTTTTGATTTATGTAAGCTGTGCCTTGTCAATATGGGTAAGATCATTCAAAATGAAATTAATGTATTTTGAATGGTTGAGAGAACTGGAATAGGCCATTAGAATGTCTCAACGTGTCTGATACAAGATGCCTGTATATTTTTGTTAAAAGGTGTTTTGAATTACCAACTCTAGCACAGAGAGGAAAGTGCATAAAACATACATGTATAAGGAATGCTTATAATAAATAATTATAAAGTGAATACATGAAACCACCACCCAAGTCAAAAACTAGGGTGTAGCTAGCACCTAAGATTAGTCCCTCATAGAGCCCTTCCCAATAACGCTCCTTCCTCACCAATGAGAAATAGCCACGAGTCTCACTTTTCCTTGCTTTTTGCTTCTTTGCTCTTCCGTGTGGTTTTACCACTGATGTAGGCATCCGTAAATGAGATGGTTGGCTTTAGTTTAAGTTTCGTTTAAGCATTCTGTAAACAATCCTACCATATATACTTTATTGTGTTTTCTTTTGTTCAACATTATTTTTGTAATATCTGAGTTGTTAGGATTAGCCCTGGGTTGGTATCTTTTATTGCCATATAGCATTTCACTGTATAATAAACTACAATTTGTTTTATTAGTTTTTCCTAGCCCTGGGTTGGTATCTTTTATTGCCATATAGCATTTCACTGTATAATAAACTACAAGTTATTTTATTAGTTTTTCCAAGGAGCCAAATTTTGGCTTTATTAAGCCTTTTTATTGTACCTTCATTTTTCTGGTTCATTAATTTCTGCTCTTATCTTTATTATTACTTCTATTTTCTTTGGGCTTAATTTGCTGTTCCTTTTCTAACATCTTACTATAGATACTTAGCTCATCCAATTCAGTCTTTCTTTTCTAATATCTGTATTTAAGACAATAAATTTCTCTTTAAGCAGTATTTCAGCTGCATCTGACAAATTTTGACATGCTTTGTTAAAAATACTTTATAATGTCTTTCGTAATTGCTGGCTTGACCAATGGATTATTATTTTTTTAATTTTTAAATATTTTATTTATTTATTTGACAGAGAGAGACACACAGAGAGAGGGAACACCAGCAGGGGAGAGTGGAAGAGGGAGAAGCAGGCTTTCCCACAGAGCAGGGAGCCCAATGCTGGGCTCGATCCCAGGACCCTGGGATCATGACCTGAGCTGAAGACAGAAGCTTAATGACTGAGCCACCCAAAAGGATTATTTTAAAGTATATTTTAAAATTTATAAACAGATGAGGAATTTCTGATTTTTTTCTTACTGACTTTTAGCTTAATTGTCTTGAGGCCAGAGAATGTCTTCTGTGTGGTTCAATACTTTGAAACTAAGACTTGTTATATGATCCATTAGGTGGCCAATTCCTACAAATGTTTCGTGTGCTTTAAAAGTATGTGTATTCTGGTATTGTTGGGTACGGTGTTTTTTCTATAATCTTTATATTTTTAAAAATATTTTATTTATTTATTTGACAGAGAGAGAGAGATCACAAGTAGGCAGAGAGGCAGGCAGAGAGAGAGGAGGAAGCAGGCTCCCCGCTGAGCAGGGAGCCCAATGTGGGGCTCAATCCCAGGACCATGAGATCATGCCCTGAGCCGAAGGCAGAGGCTTTAACCCACTGAGCCACCCAGGCACCCCTCTATAATCTTTAAGTAGAATACACACACATACACACACACACACACACACACACACACACACACACACACACACACACACACAATATGTTTTTCTTGTTCAGTCAGTTACCAAGAGGCAGGTTGTGAGTTAAAATCTCCCACAATGGTTGTTTTTTTCTTCTTTTAATTCTACACATTTTTGAGTCCTTGTTATTAAGTACATACAAGACTGGAATCTTTATATCTTCCTAATGGATTGAGCTTTTGTCATTATGAAATGATCCTTTTTATTTTAAGCAATGCTCTTTTTTTCCCCCTTTAAACTCTACTTTGATACTAACTTAGAGCAAAAATTCTTTTTGGTTAGTGTTGGCATAGTATATCATTACCATTTTTTTCAATCTGATTTTTTTTGTTTTAATATGCCTCTTTTAAATAGCATCTAGTTGTATATTTTGTTTTATTTTATTTTTAAAGATTTATTTTTATTTACTTTGGAGAGGGACAGGGAGGGACAGAGGGAGAGGTAGAGAGGGTCTTAAGCAGACTGCACAGAGCTCAGAGCCCAACGCAGGGCTCATCCCATGATGCTGAGATCATGACCTGAGCCAAAACCAAGAGCAGGATGTTCAACTGACTGAGCCACCCAGGTGCCCCTCTAGTTGTATTTAAAACACAGTTTGTTAATCTTTATCCTTTAACTGGAACATTTAAATTCATTTATATTTAATGATAACTAGTTATATACTTAAGCTACATGTTATTTTGTGTTTTCTATTTGTCTGGCTCATTATGGTTTTTTCCTCTTTTTCATCTTCTGTTCTTACCATTTTCCCCCTTGATTTATCTTTCTGTGATCTACTGTGGATTTTTCTTTCCACATATCTACAGTTAACTGATTTTTCTTTAGTTATAATCTGGTATAGAACCTATCAATTGAATTTTTAATTTTAATTTCTATTGTTATATTTTTCTGCCCTAGACTTTCTATGGAGTTCTTTTTCAAACTGGTTCTGTTACTTTTTATGGTTTCTAGTCCCCTGCTCCAATGATGAGACCTGGCATTAATTTCTTTAAATATAATAATCATTATTTTATAGCCTATGTCTGATAATTTAAATGTCTGAAGTCTCAGTAGGTCTGTTTCTGTTTTCTGTTATTTATGTAGATCTTGCTCGTGGTATTTCATTTCCTTGTATGACTGGTTATATTTGATCATGTGCTGGGCATTGTATTTAAAAATTATCGTAGGAGTATTTTAAAGCCTAAGATGATAGTGTCTTTCTTTAGAGAAGATTTTAATTTTTACCAGATACATGGTGCACACTAGCCGTTTGGGACCAGTTTAAACCAAGTTCAAAACTTGTGATTTCCTGGACCATCCAAATGAGGTAAGGCTGGAGTACAAGTCTGGGCAAGGGGTGGCTTACTTCTGGTTTATGCTGTCTTACTCTTAGGGTAGAGTCATAAGGGATCTCAGCTTAAAGCGGGAACTGTTTTGTCTTTGTCTCATCTTCGGTGGGCATGGACTTCTAGCATCTGACCTTCTGGTATGACCCAAACTGCAGATCCTACAGATTTTACAGCTCACTCTTCAGAGCCAGCAGATGTCTCAGGGTGACCTGGGCTTCCATCTTAGGGCTTTCCTGTTCTCGGTAGTATTTATCTGATATTTTCTCATGGGATTCTTGGCTCTTTGAAGCTTTTAAGATTTTAAAATATATTCTGTCCAGCTTTTTAAACTATAATTATATTGCATTTAAAAAATGTTACAGCTGCACTGCGTAAAAGTAGAATTTTGACATTCGGATTCTATATCCTGCACAGTACATGTCCTTTGGGAGAAAGGCATTTTTCTGGATTTTAGGTTTGTTCTATCTTTTAGGTCAATAATAAAACATGCTCTGCTTCATCACCTTGCAGGGAGATGGAATATGGCACTTTGCCACTTCTGTCTTCCTGATAGAATTATATGGACACAGTCTTCTTCCAACAGCAATGTTTGGCTTAGCGGTGGCTGGCTCTGTGTTAATATTCGGGGTCTTAATTGGTGATTGGATCGACAGGAAACCAAGAAACAAAGGTAATTCTCTTAACTTAGCTATATAACTATAACATACAGTTATAAGGTAAATTATGATCTTACTAGCTTTTTTGGTTTATTTAGTGAAATGAAATACAGATAGGAATTTAATAGAAAGAGAGCATAACTTCTAAGAACTAGAAAAAGCACATACAACTTTATACCATTCCTTGGTATTATGTTTAAAACATTTTATTGTAGTTAATTTATTGTAGTTAATTATTAGATTCTTGCCCATCACAGATTTTTAATATTAAACTTCTGAAAACACATTTTCTTTTTAACACTCTGATATTACCTATGTATAATAAACTTGTGTTTTTTTTAAATTAAAGACAGTTTCTATATATAAAAGATATCTTTTTACCAAGTAATCTAAATTAGGAACTAATATCTGGAGACTTAGTCATTCAAATGTAGACCTATTTTTAGCTTTTGGCTCTAATATCTTATTAACCCTCTTATACCAAGTAAGAATGTAGGATTTTTTTCTTTTTTAAGAATGTAGGATTTTTAAAGTTATCCCTATTTTGATTGCTCGTCAACATTTCATTCCAGTTAGGAGGCTTGGAGAGACATTGTCTGAAGCCATGCTTTTGGAAAAGCTAACTTATGTAAAGTTGGTCCTTTGCCCATATTTTTTTTTAGATTTATTTATTTATTTATTTATTTATTTGAGAGAGAGAGAACGTGCACACACAAGGGGGGGCAGGGGGAAGAGCAGAGGGAGAAGCACACTCCCTGCTGAGCAGGGAGCCGAACATGGGACTCGATCCCAGGATCCTGGCCTCAGGACCCGAGCCTAAGGCAGATGCTTAACTGACTGAGCCACCCAGGTGCCCCTGTCCTTTTACCATATTGAGAACTTCAGTCACAGATTACATCCAGAAGAGTGTGATGTATCGGTAGAGAAACTTGAATGATTTATCTGTTATCCTCTTATATTTTCATATAATTTCTCTTTAAAAGTATGTTTTCTTGGGTGCCTGGGTGGCTCAGTGGGTTAAAGCCTCTGCTTTTGGTCCAGGTCATGATCTCAGGGTCCTGGGATCGAGGCCCGCATCGGGCTCTCTGCTCAGCAGGGAGCCTGCTTCCCCCTCTCTCTCTGCCTGCCTCTCTGCCTCCTTGTGATCTCTCTCCCTCTGTGAAATAAATAAATAAAATCTTTAAAAAAAAAAGTATGTTTTCTTTTACTTATAAAGCTCAGGCTTGTTTTTTGTTTTTGTTTTTTTCCCTTTGGTTGCAAAGGCTTTGCCTTTAGTGAGCATATGAGCCTGCTCTTTGCCTCCTCTTCAAGCCCTTGATGGCTGAGGAAAGCGATAACCCTGGATGGCCTGGGGATTTGGTCAAATGTAATTACTCTGCATTAAATGATAAGGTAGCCGTGACCTGTGTCTTGAAACCAAGAGTACACATTGTTTCCATTAGCAGTGGTTCATGACTTGCTCTTCACTCAGAATGCCTCTGTGGTGGCCCATTGCATTGTCCTCATGCTGGTGTTCTCCTACAGAAGGGAGAGGGCTCAAGTGTGGCACGGCCAGTTCCCCGTGAATATCTCTTAGCTCCTTCCTGTGTCATTGGAGTGAGTGTCAGAGACCGGCCTTGAATGCCTTCCAGTGAGTCATTTCCACATGACCTGATCATCAGTTTGGGATCTGGGTAATCTTACCCCTAATTTGTGAATCAGAGCCTAAATCCCACTGACACGAAGGTGACAGAGCAGCAGAGTCTGTGTCCACAAGACACAAATTAGCCTCAGGTCTGGGGCTGATGGGGGTGGCAAGAAGAAAATGGGTAGAATCAACACAGTCACATTTGACTTCAAACCTCCTTTGAACTTCTTGCTCTCAAAGGTCTTGTGTTCATCATAGATGTTCCTTGAGCCATCGGATAAATAATTGTGGTTTGTACCCCAAGGGGCTGAGAAAGTCCATTTTTGGATTCCACACTCCCTTTCCCACCCTGCTGTAGGTGGCCTGCTACGCAGCCGTGATACCCCTGGCGACACTGGCAAACCTGGCCAGCACTGCACTGACCATTGTCATTCAGAAAGACTGGACTGGGAGTCTCATGGGTGACAGCAGAGGCCAGCTGGCTGGTGAGCTGGGTCAACCCTAGGAGTCACGGTCCTCTAATCAGTTGAGAAGTAGGCTTGTTCAGCGGACAATTGATGAGTCAGTCAGGGCGCTGAGAGGGGCAATAGAGTCACCTTTAGGAGAAAGTCATCTGGAGTCAAACAGACCTGGATTTGAATCCAGTTAAATCTGCAATTCACTTAACTTCTCTAAACTCTACTTTCCTTATCTGTAGAGTAGGAGACACAGACCTCACCCCCACGCCCCACACCTGCTCAGTTTGGAGAAGAATTCTGTGAGATACAGGATTTACAAAGCACTTAGCCCTACATCTGCACACAGGAAGAAACGGATGACGTTGTTGTTATCAAAAAGATATACAGGGTGCCTGGGTGGCTCAGTGGGTTAAGCCTCTGCCTTTGGCTCCGGTCATGATCTCAGGGTCCTGGGATAGTGCCCCACATCGGGCTCTCTGCTCAGCAGGGAGCCTGCTTCTCCCCCCACCCTCTCTGCCTGCCTCTCTGCCTACTTGTGACCTCTCTCTCTCTGCCAAATAAGTAAAAATAAATAAATAAATAAAATCATTAAAAAAAAAGATGTACAAACTGCACTTTCAGGAGAGAAGCCCCTCAAAACATGATGCAGAAGTTCCATGGCAGTTTTAGACCTGCAACATTAGTGAATTAAAAGATTTCTTAATTCTCGCCAATGATAAGCTTCTACTTCCCCTGCAAAAAATGCAGCCGCAAACGTGACTGTGGATTATCACTTATCACTGATAGTGAGAGGTAGAATTTTTTTCAACAATGGAGCTAAATGGAAGAATCTGGCATCTTCTTTGTTTTTTCTTCCGTTTATAAAACTTGGATCATTCACGTTGTAATATATTCAAATTGCCAACTTAAAAACTGGAGATCTTGTCCAACCTTATATTTGTGGAATTGGTACTCTCTGCTAGAAAACGTTCATGAGTTGGTAGCCAAGATAAAGGAAGCTATCACAGAGAAGTCTATTAAAATATACTCCTTACAAAGAGTAGAAACCCCTTATAATCATGTCTTCTCTTAAACTACACTTATTTGGATGTACTGTGGCTTAAATAACACCACCCAAAATAAAACAGCTCTGCGGGTAAAAGCTGGGTGACATGGTGTTGAAAGTGTCCTCTGTCTCTGGGGAAAAGAAAATCCTCCTAGCCTCCGTTAATTGCTTTTAAAGAAATCTAAAATAAAACACAGATTCTGTTTCAAAGTTCACTGTGATTTTTTAAGTGATCCTGCAAATACATTCTTCAGCAATGGTGGAACAGTTAAGAGAGTAAGCTCTGGAGTCAGCCTATCTGGCTTTGAATCTCAGCTCCCCCACTTACCTTCCCTGTGACCCTGAGGAAATAAACTCACCTCTTCATGCCTCTACTTCTTAATTTGTAAAAGGGAGCTACTGTCAGTCTCTTAGAGTCATTGTGAGGGGTCATGAGCCAGATGTATGGAGATGGCTTAGAAAGAGGCTCCTGGCACTAGGTAGTTTTCAACTAGTTCTGTTCTTCATCCTTCCCGCCTCGTGGACATGTTAGTCATAATTACATTATGACTGGTTAATATCCTTGTTGTTAAGATAGCAGGCTGTGATAGAAAAGAGAAGACAGGAGACAGGAGTTAAAATAATTATCTCCAAGTAAACTTGTCCTCAATTTATTCATCTGTTAATTTTTCCAGTTCAAGAGAACTGATCTTGAAGGCTTCTTTCAGGTTAAAATCCTATGACAAATCCGTAGTTAGCCTGAAAGGGATCTTTTCTGTTTCCACTGCAGTTCACCCCTTGCAAGGCTAGCCAGTTCAGCAAATGCACCCTGTTAAATTCACCAGGAGGAAGGAAGGACTGGACCACTGAGCTGCAATGTTCCCTTTCCCTCACTTACAGGGATGAATGCAGCAGTTGGTGGCTGGACCAGATCATCAATATATTTGCTCCCCTGTCCATAGGCCAGGTGATGACATGGGCATCTCATGTGATCGGTTGTGGTTTCATTCTTGGATGGAACTTGGTTTCACTTCTTGTAGAGTTTCTATTTCCATCCAGGGTTTATCAGCTAGTTCTCAAATTGGCTGTAAAACCCCAGCAATAAAGAGGGGGCCACTTCCAAGAAAGGCAACAGGAGGCTGTGAACATTCAAGGTAAGATGAACTCAGAGACAGCTATTGTCCTTTTTTTCCCCTCCTTTATGTCAGTATTTCATTTCTTCTTTCTAGAGCTTGTGTCTGATTATAATCTCCACATTTTGTCTCCAAATGTGCCTTAGAAACAGTAAAAAAGTGAGAAGGTTCCAACTGTGCCATTGGTCATATAGTTCATATGGCTGAGCTCATTGGTGGGGGCAGGAGCAATCATGTGCAGTTACACAGGTTGTACACTGCCCCATCCCAGGGGCTTTAGAGAGACTCTGATGTGAGTAGCACTCCCATGGGACTGTGCAGTATTTGACCTGTACAACCTATTTCATGGTCCTGGGTGCAAATTTCTTCTTCCTCTCTCACTCATAGTTCTCCTTAAAGACACTAAGTTAGAAAGACAGCTATCTCAGAGAGTATGGGCTGCTCTTTGGCCAAGACAATGTCATGAACTAACCATCTCTGCTATCAACAGTGGGGTTTTTCTGTTTTGTTTTTTGTTTCTTTGTTTGTTTAAATAGGCTCCACACCCAGCATGGAGCCCAGTTGTGGGGGTTGAACTCACAACACTGAGATCAAGATCTGAGCTCAGATCAAGAGTTGGATGCTCAATAGACTAAGCCACCACGCCCACCTCAGTAGTGTTTTTTAAAACAGAGATTCCCTAACATTAGGGTGAGGATGGGAGGAAGGGGGACCTGCCAATAAACATGACCTCAAGATGAAGAGCTCTCCCTGCCTGCTGACAATGCTGCCTGTTTGCCTGGCACAGCAGAGTTCAGGCCTTGCTTCTGAGATCAGTTTCTTTTTCTGGACTTCTTATGATTAATTATCCTTTCTCTCAAGCTGTTCTGCAATTGAAGCCTACCAGATCTCATTGTATGAATAAAATATGTGTATTTATAGAGATAGATAGACGCATTTAGATGATGGATGGGTAGGTAAGTAGTTAGAGAGATAGATAAATAGATAAATTGTGCTGTAGCTTTCCATCTGTCCCTTTTAGCTGTGTAACCAGGCAGAGTCACTTGACTCAGACTCTGTGTCTCACTGTCTGTATAGGGGTAACAATGGCTGGAATGCTGGCAGAAAGATCACTTCTGCAAAGCCCCTTTTTGCTTCTTGGCATATAGTGAAACAAGTCAGTGTTAGCTGGTTTTTCATCCGTGTGGTCGTTGTTTTAGCTTTTTTTTTTTTTTTTAAGTTGCTCTGGCAATGAATTCTTGTCTGTCACCAAGAGCTTCCTCCTCCCCTCCTGTAGTTCTTGGGCTACAGTGGATTTGGCCTGACCCTCTCTCCTTCCTTCACAGTGCTCTTTGATTCCTGTTTTTTTTTTTTCCAGAGCTCGTCTTCATCTGTGTTAAACGCCTCTCACAAAGGCTTCTTTCTTTTTAAATGTGTTTACAGCAGTTGCCGATTCCATGCTGGAAGACTGAACGCTATTATCATTTTCTTTTCTCGTGTATCTGTGTTTTCAGAAATCTAACCAAAGGAAATATCCATCACTGTTTTTAAGAAGAGTTCATTACTGTGTTTCAAGCCTGTGAAAATTTGTCTTTCATGCTCTGCTGTATTTTTCTCTCTTGTCAGTGGTCACCTTCCCGACCTCACTGTGTGTCTTAGTTTGGGTTCTCTCAGAAGCAATTTTTGAGAGGAGGATTTGGGGTGAAAAGTAATCTATATGGCAGGTGATCCCAGGAAGCATGGCAGTGGGAGGTGGGTGGGGGTGGGGAATGATGCAGGGAAGGGAGAAGAGCCAACACAGAGTGTGTTGGTATCTGGGTTACTGGGATTGGCGTTCAGTCTTGCTAGGGCCCTGTGAGACACTGCGTAGGATTTACCTCAGATTTGTCCCACTGATGGTCAAGGAAACTGGGACATTTCTCCACCAAGTGCTGTTCCCAGAGGTCTGATGCCTGGGCACATCCAGTATGGCCTGCCCTCGTGTTCTCTGGGGCTGGAGAGAAACTCTCAGTTAGAAAGTCATGGTTGCTTGGGATAGGAAGCCATTGTCACCCACAGGAACTGCTCAACAGAGAAGCAGATGGGGGTGGGGATGGGCTGAGGGCATTGGGGCAGGGCACTGATATCAAGCTTATTGGATTTTATTTTAAATGAAATGGACTCTTGGGAAACCACTGATGGATTATTCATCAACAGCCCAAAACTTTGGGAACGTTCAAAGACCACAAGCCTAACCTCGAAGGACAAGCCAGAGCCACAGGGCTTCCCCTCTTCCTCCCAAACCCCTGAAGTCTGCTGCGCATGTGCTATGAGGGGTGGGAGGTCTACTACAGGCAGACTGTCATCATGTACTACAGCACATGATGGTGCTGGGCTTCAACTGAGTCACCACCGGCTACACCTATACCCAAGGGGTTGGAGGCTCTCTGCTTAGCCTCCTCACAGCCCCAATCAGCTTTATCTGGCCTGATGGGCACCACACTTGTCACCAGGCTCAGGGAACACTCCGGCTTGATCACCACAGGAATCGTATCCAGCTGGCTCCATGGAGGCTGCCTGACATCCTGCACCTTTTCTGTCTTTGCTTCTGGAAGCCCGTTTGATCTGGCTGTTTTCTTACTTTCATGAAGCAAAAACTCTTCTTCAAACCATGCGTTGCTAAAAGAGGACCAGGTACTTGTTTCTGTCTTTTTTTTTTTTTGATATTAAAAAAATATTTTATTTATTTATTTAACAGAGGGAGAGAGAGAATGTACAAGCAGGGGGAGCGGGAGGCAGAGGGAGAAGCAGGCTCCCGACTGAGCAAGGAGCCCGACTTGGGGCTCAATCCCAGGACACCAGGACCATGACCTGAGCTGAAGGCAGACACTTAACCAACTGAGTCCCCCAGGCTTTCCGAAAGATTGACATATACTTGTTTCTGTCTTTGAAAGAAACATGAACCAGCCTATCCTCCCAGACCACTCTTCCATCCACTGGACCAATAGCACAGTTCTGTTTGAAGGTGAGCAGGACCCCAAGCCTCCTGAGTGTTACATCTCCATCATCTTGCTCTTCTTGGGTGTGATCCTGGCAAGAATTGGTGAGTAGTGGGTAAGGTGTGACATGGCATTCTGTAGACTGAGATGTTGCTAAGTAATCTTGATGGTCTCACCATGGCGTCACTGTAAGTTTTTGTCGTTCAGTCACCCAGAACATGTTATTTGAAAAGAACTATCCTAGTCACTGGGGATAAGAGAGTGGTTTCATCACACAAAGACTTAGCCCCATGGAGCATACAGCTTGGATGGGAGGCCATTGAGTAAATAGTCAACAACTGTCAACGATACAAAGTGAGAGGAACAAGGGTGGAGTGGGGTGTGGGGCGGGCAGAGTATTGAGAATATATAAGAGGGACACCAAACCTGGTCTGGGGAGTTAGAGAAGTCTACCTAGAGGAAGGCACAACTAAGAGATTGCTGAAGAATAAACAGAGCAGGTGACATGAAGAAAGAGTGCTCTAGAGTAGACAGATAGTTGTACAAAGGCTAAAATGTGAAGACATGGAAATTTGGAGAAGTGAGAGTAGTTACTTCCTAGGTGTCAAGCATTTTAGTGCTACAGAAGGTATCTAAGTTAAAGGAACATTTTGACCTAGATCCTTTCTCTATGGAACTGGGATGGAGATACATGAATGAGGACAGCTTGGTGGGGCCCAAATCTTCCTCAGCTGCTTAGGAGAGGTGATGGAAATCATTTCCCAGGATAAGTTGCCTAACTTTGAAGGTCTACAAGCTTGTCTGCCCTAGGAGCTTGGTCTTGGAACTTTGCCACTAACCACGTGTCATTGACCCATAGCAATGAGAACTAATCTGATTTAGTAAGGGTGTTTAATTGTTTCTGGGGTTTTTGTTTTGTTTTGTTTTTCTTTTTTAAGTTTGGTCAGTTTATGCATGGTGAATCCAACAGTGACATGTTGGGATCAACAGTGATGGCAACAGAAATCACTTAACATAAGACTTAACAGCTTATTGGTCCCAGTGATTAGACCTGCAGATTCCCAACCTGGGCAGAATCTGGGCCTTGCTCTTAGACATGGAAACCCTGAGACCAGATTTCAATGCAAGCCTTGTTCCCTCCCCCAAATCCAGTCACCACCTTCAAAAACCCTCCCTGAGGCCTCGGAACCAGTGGATTCCCCAAAGCCCAGGTCAGAAATGGAGGAAATGGAAAGTATGGTGGTTGGTGGTGACTTCCTGTACACCTCCTCTGTGCTCTAGGTCCTGGGCTTTGGCAACGTTCCTGACCTCTAGGGGCTCAGAGCTTTACCTTCTCACGGTTGGAGCCACAGTGGGGTGAGAGCATGGGGGTAGAAGTGTATTTTCCTTATTTCTGTCATGGACACCCAGAACAGCTTGGTTCACAGAAGCTTTGGAACACTGGGAGAGGAAAAATGAGAGTTTTGTAGGTCAGATTCAAGAGGTTATAGGACCATGGGTTGGCCTGGGAACCTCATTCCTCTGATGAAGTGTGTGTGTAGGAGAGAGAAATTGTGCTCTGAATTCTAAATGACTGCTTTAGAAACCCATTCTTTCATCTGGACTTCATCTCACTTCTAAAATATTTTTAGTGAAGTACCAGACAGGTAGATTATTTTTTCTTAGGGTATTTGACTTGTACTTCCAGCCTTTAATTGGATGAGCAACTGAGAGCAGATTGGCCATTTATGATTTATGCAATTCACAATGTGATCATAAACTATTTAGTTCAAAAGGGGGGAAAAAGTCCACCTTGACACTTCCTGACACAAAGGAAATGATCACATTTGGAGAACACAGAATGTCATCAGCAATGCCTGTAATCCAGAGAAGCACTCAGCCTGACAAGCTTCCGGCTTTTCTCTACTGCAATAGCAGTTCTTTTTGTTGATCCTTGATGAGGATTCCAGAGACATAGAACACTCTGGACACTCATGAAGGAGATAGCTCAGGACCTGAAGCCAGGCTGCCCGATGATGTCTCACCTAAGTTCCCTGTTTCACCATTTCCTTCTCTGTAAGACAGGGTCATAATGAGAATGCCTACCCGTCACGAGCATTGGAGGTCCTTGTTAAGATGAATATTCACTCTCATCCCCAGGTGTCATCATTATTCTGTCTTGGCTGTACTTCCGATGCTTTTACAAGCCTTGTGTAAGGGTGGGTGTGGCAATGACACAGAACCACAATGCCAAGCTGCATGGATGCTCCGTGGCTCCCACACACCAATTGCCAACAGGTGCCCTTTATCTTTATCCCCAGCAGAAGTATACATTACCTTGGGGTTGTGTGCTGTTGAGACTGCACTTGTCCAAAGCCCAGAAGGATATCTTGTGTTGGCATAGTCAGCATAGTCAGGTCTGGTGGCAGTGGTGACTGGTTCTCTCATCAGGATGGGTGGCCTGTGGCCTGTGTTGGCATTCCACCAGGCGTCCCCAGGCCGGGCTCATGCTAGGCATTGGTTCAGTAAATAATTTGTTTCCATTCTGATGGAAACTAAGTGATAGAACTCTGGTGACAATAAGACTTGGCACATTGCCCAAAAGTCACTTTGCCTTTTAAAATCTAAGGACTGTAGTGGTGCGTGGGTGGTGTAGTCAGTTGAGCATCTGACTCTTGGTTTCCAGGCAGGTCATCATCTCAGCATCCTGGGATCGAGCCCCACGCTGGGCTCCCCACTCAGTGCAGCATCTGCTTGAGATTCTCTCTCCTTCTTCCTCAGTCCCTCCTGTTCATGCTCTTTCTCTAAGGTACATAAATATTTTTTAAAATCTAAGAACTGTAACTCTGTATGCCCTCAATGTAGAAATAATTTCTGTCTTCTGAAAAAATCAACAGAGCCTCTTTATGTGGTTAAAGTGGGGGGTACCAGGGGAGAGGAGGCTAATTCTTGTTTTGCTAAACCAGGAGCCAAGAGGGAGAGTCTGGAATTAGAACCAGATAGGAAGCTCAAGATGTTGCTCTCTGTCCTAAACATTTTTGGAGCGGAGGCATCAATATACCCTGAATGAAGTTATATTGCTAGGTAGTAATGATGTAGTGATGGTAACTAAAAAACAAATACTTATAATACCACAAATTATGACAGTAACTACCATGCAGAGAGGGCCATGCATGATGCTACACACTTCACAACACTGTCTCATCTAATCCTCCAATTAAGTAGTGCTCTAAATGTTCCCATTTCACAGATGAGGAAACTGAGCCCCAGAAAGCATCGTTTACCCAACATGACGATGCCATTTGGTGCCGGAGCTGAAATTCTCACAGAGGTCTCCAATACCTGTTTATACTTATTCTCCTCCAACACTGCTGCCCTGTAGGTCTCTGGTCCTTTGACCTTACTGTGACCTAGCTTCTTCAGGAGAACATTCCAGAAGCAGAGCAAGGGGCTGTGAATGGTGTGCAATGCTCCCTGAATTATCTCATGGACCTCATCCACTTTGTCCTTGTCATACTGGCCCGGTGGCCTCAGAAGTTGAGCATGCCGGTCTTCATCTCCATACTGTTTGTAACCACATGGTATGTGCTGTATTTCTTTTATGCAAGAAAGTATCAGATTATAAATGGCTATCCTCCAAAGACAGTGAAGGAGGGAGCACTTTAATCTGAGAGGAATGAGGGCAGTTTAATCTGAGAGGTAGGCAGCACCTCTGACTGCTCAGAGCTCCAGTAACCCAGGCCCCACCTCACACCGAGTGTTCATAGCCATAGCCTGAATTGCTTGCTACTGGGTGCCTTGCTGTTCCATCTCATAGCAACTGTGTTGAATGCATCTTTGCAGTGAGCGGTGGTTTGAAAGGGCTCTGGCTCATGGCAGGTCTGTTAACTGAAGCCAGATTCCACCCCAGACAACTTAAAGGGGCTTGTTTCACTTTTGCCAACAGAGTAATTCAATGGTCTCAGGATTTTTTTGTTGTTGTTGTTCTCTGGGTTCTAAAATGAGTCAGAATCTTTTGGTCAAGGTTAAAATTAGAGAGGGTGGAGCACGGTCAGTGATATTTGGTCTCAATTCCTTGGATAAGGGTTTTTGTTTAACAGGGGGATCGAGGAGGTTCTTTTGATGTGTTAAGGACTCCTCAAGAAGTCTTAAGTTATTTGTCACAGAAGTAGATCACTGTGACCACTTTGGGGTGGTTTATGGACTCTAAGGCCTGGTTAGGGATCTAACAGTCCCCCCAGCAGACTTGGGCAAGTTCTGGCTCAGTGATCAAGCGAAGACTTCTAGTTCGACCAACTCTGGTTAAGAAAACCACAAGTTTGGGGCACGTGGGTAGTGAAGTTGTTTGGACATCTGACTCTTGGTTTCAGCTCAGGCCACGATCTCATGGATTATATGATCGAGTCCCATGTCAGGCTCTAGGCTCATCGGGGAGTCTGCTTAAGACTCTGTCTGCCCCTCCCTCCCCCACCCTTGCACACATACTCTATCTCTCTCCAGAATAAATAAATCTTAAAAAAAAGCCATAAATTTGTGACGAGCAAATTTTGAGTTTCTGCCCACTTATAATCAACATTAAAACTAGATTTTGAGAGGCTTAGTAGAAAATCCATATACACATAGCTCCTTGCTTAAAATAATAATGAACTACTATTTTGTAAGTGCTGTGATAAATAAGTTCACACAGAGGAGAAAAAAACAAAGCTAGTGAATTTAGCCTCTGCAGGCCTCAAAGTCCAGAGAACCTTACTGTGCGTGGGTGAGTCACAGTTTGGGACTGGCCTGAGCATACTCAGTAGCAGCTTCGCAGGGTGGCATTGTTGGGAAGGGCATTTTCTAAAACGGGGTTTCTCACCCTCCACACTACTAGCATTTTGGGTCAAATAGGCCTTTGGTGTGGGGGCCGCCCTGTGCCTGAGGGGGTATTTTGTAGCATCCCTGACCTCTGCTCAAAAGATGCCAGTAACACCCCTCACCCACCCAGCTGTGAGAGTCCAGTGTGCTTAGACAATACAACGGTTCCCCAAGGACAGCAGAATGGCCTCCAGCACCCCATCCCCTCTAAAGAATCACTGCCTAAGAGAAGTGTAAAAACTAAGGGAAAAATCCACCACTTACTGTTCAAAAGCAAAATGATAAACCTCAACTCTGTGGTCAACTAATCTCCAAAAGAGCAGGAGAGAATGTCCAATGGAAAAAGTATTCAACAAGTGGCGTTAGGAAAGTTGGACAGCCACATGAGGAGAATGAAACTGGACCACTTTCTTACACCGTACACAAAAATAGACTCAAAGTGGATGAAAGACCTAAATGTGAGACAGGAATCCATCAAATTCCTAGAGGAGAACACAGGCAGCAAACTCTGTGACCTTGGCCGCAGCAATTTCTTACTAGACATGTCTCCAAAGGCAAGAGATACAAAAGCAAAAATGAACTATTGAGACTTCACCAAGATAAAAAGTGTTTGCACAGCAAAGGAAACAGTCGACAAAACTAAAAGGCAACCAACAGAATGGGAGAAGATATTTGCAAACATCTTATTAGATAAAGGGCTAGTATCTAAGATCTATAAAGAACTTATCAAACTCAACACTCAAAAACAAACAAAACAAAACAAAACAAAATAATCCAGTCAAGAAATGCGCAGAAGACATGAACAGACATTTCTCCAAAGATCCAGATGTCCAACAGACAAATGAAAAAGTACTCAAAATCACTCGGCATCAGAAAAACACAAATGAAACCCACAATAAGATAACATCTCACGCCAGTCAGAATAGCTAAAATTAACAACTCAGGAAACAACAGATGTTGGCGAGGATGTGGAGAAAGGGGAACCCTCTTACACTCTTGGTAGGAGTGCAAACTGGTGCAGCCACTCTGGAAAATATTATGGAGGGTCCTCCAAAAGTTAAAAAAAAGAACTACCCTATGGTCCAGCAGTTGTACTACTAGGTATTTATCCAAAGGATACAGAAGTGCTGATTCAAAGGGGTGCACGCCCCAATGTTTATAGCAGCAATGTCCACAATAGGCAAACTATGGAAAGAACCCATATGTCCATCAACAAATGAATGGATAAAGAAGATGTAAATACATATGTGTGTGTGTGTGTGTGTGTGTATTATATATATATATGTGTGTGTGTATTACTCACCCATCGAAAAGAATGAAATCTTGCCATTTACAACCATATGGCTGGAACTAGGGGTATTATGCTAAGCAAAGTAAGTCGGTCAGAGAAAGATATATACCACATGATTTCACTCATATGTGGAATTTAAGAAACAGATGAACATAGGGGAAGGGAAAGAAAAATAAGATAAAAACAAGGAGGGAAGCAAGCCATAAGAGACTGTTAATCATAGGAAACAAACTGAGGGTTGCTGGTGGGGAGGTGGGTGGGGGGATGGGGTAACTGGGTGGTGGACACTAAGGAGGTCACTTGATGTAATGAGCACTGGGTGTTATATGCAACTGATGAATCACTAAACTCTACCACTGGAATTAATAATACACTATATGTTAACCAAAATTGAATTTAAATAAAGAATTTCAAAAAAGACAAAATGATAAAAAGTCATCATTAGTAGTAAGGAAACTACAAAAGGGGATTTTACACGGACATGTTTTTCTTTTTATTTAAGATTTTATTTATTTATCTGACACAAAGAGAGAGAGAGATCACAAGTAGGCAGAGAGGCAGACAGAGAGAGGAGGAAGCAGACCCTCTGCCGAGCAGAGAGCCTGATGCAGGCCTCATTCCCAGGACCCTGAGATCATGACCTGAACCGAAGGCAGAGTCTTTAACCCACTGAGCCACCCAGGCGCCCCAGACCTGGTTTTTAGACCTAAGTGAAATGAGGGAAAGGGAGAATGTTGTGGAACATTTTGCTTAACATAAGGTAGTTTTTAAAAATTGTGTTTTATGTAAGTTCTGGTAATACTTCTGGTGCCACCTCCCCCAGTCTTTACCTTCCACTTAACATGAAAGATTACTATAGACACACACACACACACACACACACACACACACACACACACACACCCCAAACTAGGTCAGGAAACCAGAACTGTTCTTCATATGGATTCTTCACTAAGGAGGCTGTATTTTGACAAGATGTAGCAATGCCAAGTACTTTGGCCCCTGATTCTTCTAATGAACACACAAGTACTTGCACATAGTCTTAGAACAAAAGAGTGTTTAATAAATACATCCTGAAGCCTTTTATTTACAATCCCCAGAAGTGCTAGCAGTTTGAGGGTAGAATTTATGTCAATTCTCCTATGTGGCACTGGCTCTGTGCCCCTGAGCCCTGAAAAGAGCTGCTTAATGCTGTATTGTGAGTGCTAATCTAATTTTACTCTTGCTTCTCCTCCAAGTTCTATAGTAGGATGGTAACACCTTTCTCTCTCTGGACTGTGGAACCACTATCTGCCTGTTCCCATGAATATTTTGATTCTTGTTTTAGATTAGTACTGCCCAACAGAAATGTGATGCAAATCGCATTTATATAATTTTTATATTTCATTTAACCCAGTATCCAAAATACTATCATCTAGCATATAGTCAATATAAAATTGAGATACTTCCCATCCTTTGTTTATATTAATTCTTTCAAAGCTGGTATTTTTTACACCTCAGTGCATGTCAGTTTGGATTAGCCAGGTTTCAAGTGCTCTGGTGACTTGTGGTCAGTGCCTACTGTTTTTAGGAGTGCAGTTCGGACCCTATGATGATTTCCAAGGTTGCACATATTTCTCTACTACAGAAGGTCCATAAATGATACAGTGTGCTCTCTCTTCTGCATGGGAGTAACAACCCAGGGCATTTGCCCAACGGAAAATCATTGGTATTAGGCTCTGATCCATCAACTGGATGGTTCTTCTCTGCTCCTAGAAACAAATCATTGTGACACAGATCAAACTGATTTGACTGGATTTTATCTCTTTAGCTCTGAAACAGATTGATGTGAAGCTGTCCTGGAAATGCAGATGGCAATGGTGCAGAGTGCAAGGAATTGGCCCCTTGCAGTGCAGATAAGGTCCACCAGGGGGCCCTCTAGTCATGGTTGCATAGTCCCAGATTGTGATAAATCACAATTTTATAATATTGGAATCAGGACTCTTCAGTTCATGAATATGCAGTAAACTCCAGAAAGGCAAACTTTGAGTGCAAAATGAAAATAAGCCTTTCAAACACATATTTGGCCGTTTGTTTATACAATCTCAACATGGCATTTTTCTCAGAGGTGTTATCCCTTTGCTTTGACAATGAGCTGGGGTCACTGGCAGACCAAACCTCACTCTTCTGTGTCAAATCCATCAGTCTCCATAATATCTAGACCCTTGTTTAGTCATATGGACACCTTTCCTGTTCTTCTTCCTTCAAGGTACTTGAGATCATGAAGGGGAAAAAAACCTTTTCACTTAGGTTCCAGGGAGCCGAGAATGCAAATGACCCAATTTACTCCTCCTTTTCCATTTTAAATTCATATTCTAGTGCCCAATGACAAACTTGCCAACAGGCTCTTTTCACCGGCTCCCAGGAGGCTCACAGCCAAATTGGCAGGAGCCTAATGCATGAGGTCTAATGGCTTGGCTTTATAATCCTGCTCTCTCCTTGCTGAGCTTTTATCCCCTCTTCTAATTACTGTATTGTTTACTGTTTGTTTAGAAGCCCTAGATCATTCTGGGAATGTTGTAGTGATGGTGTGTGTGTGTGTGTGTGTGTGTGTGTGTGTGTGTGTATGTGTAAAAATAGTCTCTTCAGAGTTTGTCCTAACAATTGGATCTTGCGGATACTGACTCAGGTACTAAGTGAAGTTACTCCTTCAAACAGAAGTTGACTGGGGCATATTCTGCCCCCTGGCTTCATCTTACATAGTGATATGCTTAACTCACACCACGCAAGCACTGTACAGGCAGGAGTTGTCTATCACAGGACTTAACACACAAGAGAAACACAGTATTTGCCAAATTATGGAAGTATTTTTAAGAACCAGAAACTACTTGTAGCCAGGGCTTAAGAATACTGTAGAGTGCCTACATCAAGAATGGGATATGCCCATTCTTGACATCTAATTACGTGACTCAATCAACCTGAACCAACATGAGCAAGAGCATAACCGTGATACTGGGCAAGTCACATCTGGGGAAGATAGTGACCCATGTTCCTAAGATTCTACATTTTCAATGAAATCATAACCATTAGCATAAAGTTATATTCCAATCACATTTTCTTTTATAGTCGTAAAGATTCTCTTCAAGCCCAACCTCCTCCCTCGGAATTAATAAGCCCTCTTCGGAAGCATCTTTTTCAACTCCAGATTTGCTGCCCTTCTCAGGGTACTCGAACACAAAATGGCTAGTAGTTGAATAGTCCTATTGATAACTTCCCACTTTTGCCTTAGCTCTCTCAGCATGCAGGCACGTGCTGTGCCCAGGAGGGCAAGCTGATGCTGCAGAACCATGGGGCAGGCTCCAACTCCTAATCCCATCTTCGTTGGTGTTTGCTAGGCTTATTTAACAAAGGTATCAGGCAACTGTATTGCCGTCGTAGAGGGAAGGGGATTGGAGGAGATGGACCCTGGAAGGTATCCAGCCCAGAAGCACATAGGCATCTGAAGGGAGTTGCTTGTGCCTCCAGCAAGATGGCATCACGCAGCCGTCAGAACACACGGTCATGGGGCAGGACTCAACGGGCTCTGTGGTTATACCTAATTACCTACAGTAGAGAACAATGACTCACAACCAATACTTGGCCCACCCTTTCTAGCCAAAGCATCCTTGAAGAACCCAAGAGTAGAAGGGAGAGTTCAGGCTGATTTTTTTCAGGAATAAGGCATACGGCTGATGCATCAAGATTTGAGATCAACCCAAGCCCAGTTACTCAGCAGCTAAAAACTCACTTCATTGCTCAAATTCCCTGGCTGGTGTCAGTCTAGGCGATTCTAAATTTTCTTGGAACAGGGAAACTGCCAATGTGGAAAGCAAAGCTACAAGGAGCCCAAAGCAGTGCCAACCCAGTTACAGGGCATATAAGGGTAACAGAAATTCCACTTCTGTATTCTGCCACCACGTGGCCACTAGGATGGACTGTCAAAGAGACCCAGGGCAAAGTGCCTGGCAGCTGACTTAAAATGCAGCTGTCAAGAAGACAAGGAGTATGTGTTGTTTGAAATATCCATAAAGAGAAATTTTATATCCTCAATGGGTAATCCAACATAAACCTTTTGATTCCTTTTTACTTGGGTATTTATTGTGTGTACGAGTCACTTATGTGGCTATATCCCCAAAATGATTTTGATGTTTTTGCTATTTTTAATCCCTCAGGAAATCAGTCAACACTGCCCCAAAACTGCCTTGCCATAGATTTCATTGGAAAGGTCATTAAGATGCCAGAAAAGTTTTTAAAGTCACATTTATTGATGTGTAATTTACATTTAGCAAAACTCACCCTGAAATTTGAGAGATGCAGTCACCATCATAAACATTTCCTCAAAACTCCCTCATTCTCCTTTGCAACCAGCCCTTCACTGATCCTTAAGAATCCATGTCTCCCATCAAAAGGATCAAATGTAATCATTAAAATGATCTATTATGGAAAAATTTGTAATCATATAAAACCAAATTTTTAAGAGGGTACTTTGAAACCTATCTTCAGGACTGTCAAAAGAATGAGATTTAAAAATAATCTTTGCAAATTATAAAGCACAACTGACAAAGTTGTCAAGATAGTGGTATCAAGCTTCAGGCTGAGGCTGGTTGGCTGGTAGAACTGCAACTATATTCTATAAAATTCTCTATGGGCCAGGTAGATGTATGTTCTTACAGTTATTTGGCACCTCCTCAAAATTCACCTCTGCTACTATCATGAAAGGGACAAAAGAAGGAAAAGCTTCTTTTATGTATATCAATTACCACATGTGCAAATATACTTTGTCTACGTGAAAATCTTCCTTCAAGCAGCAGCCCTGTAAAAGAAGTATCACAGCAGGTAGTTAGAGCAGCAAGTATTAAATGTGTTGTAATAACCAGTGGTTTCTAGACCACGTTTACAAAAACTGTTCAAGTAAATAGTACTCCCCAACATCCTATACGTTGTCAACTCAGCAATGTTCTCGTATAAAAGTGCATGTTTAACTCAAACCCTATTTTACTAAAGCTAACGATGTACCTCAGCCTTCTGGAAGACTCAAACGCAAAATGGCCACCATTGGGAAAGATACTTTGAAAGATTAAATGTCAATTACTTAAAAATCCATTTAAAAAATAACCTTTTCTTGGCATATACTAGAGGCTTTCCCCCTTTCTAAAGGGAGGAGGAATGTGATCATGTAACCAAGTCCCATTTCATTGGCCTCAGGTAAATCCTTTAACCCATCAGAGAAGCGTATCTAATCAGATTAGGATTCTCATCCTTGGCCAAGAATTCCATTCAGCTATTTAATAACTCAAGCCGAATTCTCTCCATTTGGTCCATACCTGAAGTTCGTCAACATCTTGAACTGGACTAAGCCTGAGAGAAAAGTGAGAAGAACAACGTTAGGAATATCATGTCCCTTTTTATGGCTTGGGCTTTTTGTTTTGTAGAGTGTCTTATTGTAGTTATCTACTAGCCACCATTGATGAATAAAAAGCTTCCTTTGAATAGAATTTCTGCAAAAAGGCGACATTCTCCAAAATTTCCTCGCACTTGGGAACCTTCTTGGTAACTTTCAGCCAGGAGTAAAATGAACAGTGAATTAAGTTCCCATCCTCTGGGATTCCACAGAATATAATGTCAGTGGCAGCCTGATCTCTTAGCCTGGAATAGTATCAGTTTTAGAAAAAAAGTAAACACTACTGGCAACAGTTTTTACCTAGGAAACACTGAAAAAACTCGGAACAGATTTAAAAACCAAAGGAAGTCTGGAACTTGTTTACCCAGAGGCAGAGAGCTAGCAAGCTGAGAACAGTCTAGGGCTCCTATTCAGTTTCCACAATCCTGAAATAGACGCTGGCTCAAGCTGCTGCTTCCTTGTCATGCCGCCTGGCTCTCTCAGCCCATGTTTCTGTCTCGGATGGAAATGTTGAAACAGTTTGGCTCAAGAGGAAGCCCCAACACATAAAGCAATTGTAAAACAAAGCTTGACCACTGTATTTCCCAGTGTGGGAGTGCTAGTCACCAGATGGAGGGATGCAGGGCAGGGACCACGGGCCATGTGCTTTGGGCTCCTATACATGATGCCAAAGGGTCCCTACAGCACAGCTTGCAAAACTACCCCCTCCCCTTTAAAAGCATGATAAAATGGATGTCCCACTGGGTTTCCTAATCAGTAAAATTACATATTTTCTAATAAGTGCCAAATCTAGGGCAAATGTGAGCCCCACAAGCCTCATATTTCAAGGGGGAGATTCCTAAGTGATACCTAGGATATCTACAATGAGTCCTTCATTCATTCATTCAACTCTAAATTTACATCTTTAAAAAATTCGGAGAATAACCCTTTCTACAGCAAGGTGTGCTAGCGTCTTAGTGGACACAAATCGGAACCCCAATGGTTCAGATTTTCTCCCCCCAGGACAGAAAACCATGTCGGGCCCCACACCCTGAAAATGCTGGAAGAGGGTCCTGCGCTGCATAAGGCACTGGTCACTCCCGAAAAAGTGAATCTAGGGGAGAACACTGCAGGCTCCCTGATGTGGGCTCACAGTAGTTATCAGCTCCGGCAAGACTCACCCCAGGCCTTTGGAAAAGCCCAACTACCCAGCAGGGAGGCAACGGAAAGACGTCTGTGGGGAGGGGCTGTGCCCGCGGAGTCCCCTCGGTTTGGGGCTGGCACCGGTCCCACGCTGCTTCGCACGGACCGCGAGCCCTCAGATCCACGATCTCTCTCGCTCTCCAAACTGGCGGTGTCGGAGTCATTGCCAAGAGCCGGCAGGCGGGAGCCGCAAGTGCGCCGGCAACGCCGACACCCAGCCGGCTCGGCGCCCCCCGCCCCCAGCTGCGTTCTCGAAAAGTTCTCTCCTCGTCGAAATAGGAGGTTGAAGCTGCCGTGGCCTGGAGCCCTTGCGCGTCGGGGCCAAGGCACGAGACGTGCGGGGACCGGGGGTGTTTAGGCGCCACGAGGGTGCCTCCCGGGGACTAGGGGTCCCCGGGTCCACGAGGACGTGCCCACCTAAGAGGGGCCCTCAGGGGTGCCCCCCGGGGTTCCTTCCCCGGCATCGGGGGGCTTTCCCGAGGGGGCGCCGAGCTGAGGCCAAACCCGAGTCACGGACGCCGGGACTGGGCGAGCACGAGGCTAATGAGGGGCGCGTCTAGTAAGTGCCACCAGAGATCCCCACGTGGCCTGTTCCGGCGTCGAGCCGGTCGGGACACTTACCGAGTCGTGCGCCGCGGCAGAAAAGGGAGGGCGCTGGAGAGACCAAGTTTAAAAGGGGCCTGGGCGGTCGGGCACCCTGCGGCAACCAACCAAAAGTTACCCGAGCGCCCCTCCCGGCCCTGTACCCGCCCCACCGGGGGGGCCCGGAGGCTCTCGCGCGCCCCCTGCCGGGGCCCGGGGCTCGGAGCCTGCGGACTCGGGGCACACCTGCCGGAACACCTCTCTGGGTGTGGTGTGCATTTACCTCGCGGCAGGTTAGATGACACTCCGAGCATCAGATACGTTAGGTACGTACACACACACACACACACACACACACACACACACACACACACACACACACACACACACACACACACACACACCACCAAAGTATTCCACGCCTTCCCTCAGCGTGGTCTGCAAGCCACGGAAGCACGGCTGACCAGGACCCGCTCTCCTCAGCCTTGCCCTTAATCTGCTTTTGGAATTTTGAGATTTGGGGCTTCCTAGAAACTGGGACAGTTGAGATTATTTTGGTTGCAGGGAGTGTTTAGCGTGACAAGTATTTTCTGAGGGCCAACCGTGCCAGGAAACGTGATTGGCGCTGGGGGAATAAAGTGGTATGAGAAACTGCACCTGCCCTCAAGGAACGGAAAGTGCCATTCACACGGCAATAGAAGCCCACACAGTGTGCCAAGGGCCCAGCATGAACCACGGAGCCCAGCCTAAGTAGTCAGGGAAGGGTCCTTGGAGGAGGGGTGTCCGCGGTGAGTCTAGCATCACCAGCAGGAAGCTCACCGCAGATCAAATATCCAAGAGGTAAAAATCAGAGGCGGAGAGAATTAAAGAGGAATTCTAGAGTAGAAGGGACGTTATAGGTCAGCTAGAATTTTCTCTGGTGGAGTAGAGCCTGCCTTAGGGTGTTCTCCAAAAGCAGGGTTGTCATGATGGTGGACTATAAGGTCCACAAGGACTCTGTCTTCTTCTCTGTGGGCTCCCAGAACTCAGCATAGTGCCCAAATATGTTTGGGTAAGGATGAAATGACTGCAGGGAAAGATATTCACCACTTATCCCCAACGTAGATGAGTGTTCCTGCTATCCAACTCTTGAAGGCTCATAATGGTGGCAGTGAGGGGGACTTATCCCAGGCTGTAACTTTCCTGGGTCGCCTTGAATGTCAGTTTATCCCTGCATTCCCAGTACCTGGCCGAGGGCTTGGTGTGCTGTAAGGACTTGATAAAACCTGCTGGATTTCCTTTCTTGGCGTGTATTTGGCCTGCTTTTCCATACTTGTAGAGAAGGCATCCTGGGGCCTCGGGAGGTGTTGGGCATTTCTCTGGCTAGTTTTGCTGCTGCCAGAGGGGAACCTTACCCTGCTCCCCCCACCACGTTTCTCTGTGGAGGAACTTCTGCTGGATAACGCCTCTGCCCACCATTTCCCCATTCCCTTCCAGAAGAGGAAGGAATTTCAATAAAATCCAATGCTAACATGAATTTTGAGAGCATGCAATCCAAGGTAGGCTTTTGAGCTTCCACTCTCCACCTGCCCCCTCTTCTCAATAGAAGAGGCTAAGATTCTTATCTTCTCTGATGGGGGGGGAATGGGGGGAAGAAGGGACCACTTGGAAGCCATTGAGGATTTTTTTGGTTCAGTACACAGTTGGGCACATTGTAAGTGGCATTACCTTTACCTCTGTGCTTTTCTGGTAGTCCTAACTAAATGAAATATAGTATTTCTCATTAGCTGGCAATAACATGATCCTGCATTTTACTCATTTAAAATTTTTGGCCCCCAAGTACATCGTGGCAGGTGACATTCAATGGCTCATCTTCCTCAAAGAAGAGCAAATCCACTAGAAGCCTATAAACTGAAGATTTGTGTTCTTTTTCTTCCCTCACTGCCCAAGATCAGTGTAAGGCAATAGTAACTCAAGGTCTAGACTGGGACAGAAGTAGAACAGGCTGAACTCTGAGGATACAGTCTTACCAGTAGTAAAGTGAACACTTCAATTTCCATTCTGTGTTTTACGTCTGTGTTGGTTCTGGATGTAGAAGGGGAAGAAAGCACACTGTTTATCACCTTCCGCCAAACCCTGCCGTTGCCCAATCCCTATACCCAGGAGATCCTAAGACTCACTTGTTCTCAATGAACTGACATCAGACACAGATCTAGGGCATTTGCTTTCACAAATTAATTGGCCCATTCATTTACTTTGTCTCTGTGTTGAGTGCTTATTTTATTGTGTTGTTGTAGTGGAGAGTCAGAAGCCAAAGGAACTGCAGACATTACTCATGATTTAAATGATCACTCCAGTCCGGTAACAATTTAATCAGGCATTGGGCCATTTGCCATGTGCAGGTCTCTGCCCAGCAGCCTGCCTTTTCCAAGCAGCTGTAGATTTGTTCTCAAGCCAAGAGAGAATGTCTGCCCACGATGAAGTCTATTGGTTTTATCTGCCTAAATAAACTTGTGTGGCTGATTTTAGCAATTAGAAGGTGTACTTGCAAGTGTCCTGAGAGCACTGGGGTATGGATGTGCTTCTTTCTGATCCCCATGTGGGTACAAAACAGACTATTAAAAAAATCCTTTCAGGACACCTCTCCCTCACTCTGACAAGTAAATAAATAAAATCTTTATTTGTCAGAACCAGAGAGAAAGAGAGAGAGTGTAAGCACAAGCAGGGGGAGTGGCAGGCCGAGGGAGAAGCAGGCTCCCGCCTGAGCAAAGAGCCCGAAGCAGGATGCGGGACTCAAGCCCAGGACCCTGAGATCATGACCCAAGCCGTAGGCAGATGCTTAACTGACTGAACTCCCCAGGCATCCCATAAATAAAATCTTAAAAAAAAAAAATTCCCAGGTGCCTGGGTGGCTCAGTTGGTTAGGCAACTTCCTCTGGCTCAGGTCATGATCCTGGAGTCCTGGGATCAAGTCCCTGCCTCTGGCTCCCTGCTCAGTGGGGAGTCTGCTTCTCCCTCTGACCCTCCCCCTTCTAATGCTCTCTCTCTTTCTCATTCTCTCTGTCTCTCAAATAAATAAATAAAATCTTGGAAAAAGAAAAGAGAAAACATTCCCTTTCAGGTTTCTTTTTTACGAACTTTAGCATTGTTCTCCATACTTCTAGGAAGTATATGAATAAAGGTATAAGATAGAATTTTATTTGGTTACATATCAATATATCCAAAGTGTCACCTTTATTGGTAAGAATGATCTGGTTTGTTATAAAACAAAGAAAATGAAAACATTGACTCCACATACTTAAAACCAACCTCTCAGTTCCTTGCTTCTCTTTATAGCAAAACTCCTCAAAATGTTGTCTATATTTGTCTTTAATTCCTTTCCTCCATTCATTTCTCAGTCTAATTATGCTGGTCAGCCCCTGAGATGGTCCCCAGTGGCCCCATGTCCTGCTATCCGTGACCTTGTGTAGTCCCTTCCCCTTCAGTGTGGGCTGGACCTAGTGAATTTCTTCCAATGAATAGAATATAGCATGAGTTAGGGGTTGGCACATGGAAAGATGCTCCACATCATATGTCGTTAGGGAACTGCAAATTAAAACAAGGAGATGCCATTATGTATCTACTGGAATGGCTAAATTCCAGATAGTGGCAATACTCAATGTTGGTGAGGATGTAAAACATCAGGAACCCTCCTTCTCTCCTGGGGGGAATGCAAAATGGCATAGCCATTTTGGAAGACAGTTTGGCAGCTCCTTACAAAACTAAACATACTCTTTCCACATGATACAATCATGGTCCTTGGTATTTACCTGAAGGAGTCGAAAACCTATTTCCACAAAAACTTTAATATGAATAACTTTATTCCTAATTGCCAAAGCCTGGAAGCAACTGAGATGTCCTTCAACAGATGAATGGATAAATAAATTATGGAGCATCCAGACAATAGAATATTATGCTGCACTAAAAAAAGAAAAATGTCTATCAAGCCATGAGAAGACATGGAAGAAACTTAAATGCATATTAGTAAGAGAAAGAAGCCAATCTGAAAAGTTTACTTACTGTGTGATCCCAACTATATGACATTTTGGAAAAGGCAAAACTATGGAACAGTGAAAAGATCAATGGTTGCCAAAGGTTTGGAGGAGAAAGAGTGAATAGATGGAACATGGGGAATTCTTAGGGCAGTGAAACTATTCTGTATGATGGTATAAGGATACATGGATACCTGTTATTGCATATTTGTCAGAGCCCAGAAAATCTACAACACAGAGGGAACCCTAATGTAGACTATGGACTGAGGGGGGTAATGATGCGTCAGTGTTGGTTCATCATTATAACAAATGCTCTGCACTGTTAGCAAATGTTGGTAGTGTAGTGAAGATATAGGAAGTCTCTCAACTTTCTGCTTACTTTTTCTGTGAACCTAAAATTTCTCTGAAAAATAAAGTCTTTTTAAAAAGTGATGAGATGTCACTTCAAGGATTACGTTATAAGTGACTGGGGCTACCATCTTGGGCTGCTGTTTCTTGCCTTTCTCTCCTAGATTCCTTGCTTTGGGGGAAGCAGGCTGCCATGTCGTGTGCTGCTTTAAGGAGAGACCCACTTGGCAAGTAATAGATATCTTAGGTTAATAACCAACGAGGATCTGAGGCCTACCAACAGCCTTATGAGCAAGCTGGAAAGTGAATCCTCCCATATTAAACCTCAGGGAGATGCCAGGTCTAGCCAACCTCTTGATGGCAGCCCTGTGGGAGCCAAGAAGCCAGAGGCACCCAGTGAGCTACACCCAGATTCCTGACCCACTGATGCTATGAGAGAACATGTGCTTATTGGTTTAAACTGCTGAAGTTTGTAGTAATTTGTTATGCAGCACTAGATAACTAATACACTGATCCATCGTTCCATGGAAACAACTCTTTTCAAGGGCCACAGTGCTTTTAGTCTTAACTTTAGTTGTCTTGACAGTTGCAAGTGTGAGTAACCTCTTTTTGAAATACTTCTCATTTTGCTTCCAGGTTACCACATTTTGCTTTTCCCAACCTCATGGCTTCTGCTTCTCAGGCTCTGTTACTGGATCCTTTTCATTTGTCTACCTTTATTCTGGAGAGTTCTCCAGGGTGCAGTCCTCAGATCTCAACTCTTTGGATTTACTTCCTATGTAGGTGATGACTTCATCTAGATATACAGTTTTTAAAATTAATTAATTAATTAATTAATCTGAAAGAAAGACCAAGCACAGGGGGAGGGCCAAAAGGAAAGGGAGAGAGAGAACCTTAAGCAGGCTCCAGACTCAGCACAGAGGCTCACATGGGGCTCAATTTTACAACCCTGAGATCATGACCTGAGCTGAAACAGATTCTAAACTGACTGAGCCGCCCAGATGCCCCTAGATGTACAGTTTTAAATACTGTTTTCACTTTACTTTGTGGCTCTTTTTTTTCTTTTAAAGATTTTATTCATTTATTTGAGAGAGAGAGAGAGAGCACAAGCGGGGGGTAGGGGCAGAGGGAGAGAGAGAAGCAGACGCCGCACTGAGCAGGGAGCCTGTTGTGGAGCTCCATCCCAGAACCCTAAGATCATGACCTGAGCCAAAGGCAGATGCTTAAATGATTGAGCCACTCAGGTGCCCCTACTTTGTGACTCTTAAATTTCTGTCTCGAGCCTAGACCATTCCCTGTCTTACAGTCTCCCACATCCAATTGCATACTCAATGTTTGTACTTGGGTTTCTTTTCTTTTTTTAACATTTATTTATTTATTTTTAGAGAGAGAGAGGCCATGGAAAGGGGAAGAGGTAGAGGAAGAGGGGAGAGAATCCCAAGCAGACTTCCCACTGAGCAGGGAGCCTGACATGGGGCTCAATCTCACAATCCTGAGACCACGACCTGAGCCAAAATCAAGAGTCAGGTGCTCAGCCAGCTGAGCCATCCAGATGCCCCACACTTGGGTTTCTAAAAGGCGTCTTGAAATTAACTTATCTGAAACTCAACTCTTGATACATCACCTCTCAAAACTGAGTTTCCCACCATTACTCTACTTGAGTAAGTAGCAATTTTAATTGTCCAGTGCCTATGGCCAAAATCTTGGAGGTGTTCCAAACTCCTCTCTCCTCTTGCACCTTACACCTCTTGATCAACTGCAGATCCTATCATCTTTCCTTTTATAGATCCCAGACCTGACCACTTCTCAGCTACGCTAGTCCAAGCTCCATCATCTCTCTCCTGATTATTTTAACAGCCTTCTAACTGACGTTTTGCTTCCATCTTGGCACTTAGAGTCTGTTCTCCACACAATGACCAGAGAGAACTCTCTAAAACATTAATAAGGTCATGTTGGTCCTCTGCTCAAACCTCCTGAGTGGCCCCTCCTTTCTCTCAGTGTGAAGGCAGAATTTTTCAGTGGTCTCAGGGCTATCCAGGATGTGGCCTCCATTTCTTCCCCAACTTTTCCCCTGGCGATCCCCCCCTTGCTCTTTCGCACAGCTGTGCTGGTCTCCCCACGGCCCCTCCTGCCCTTGCTCTTCCCCTGCGTGAAATGCTCTTCCTCCAGGCTTCAGTTAGCCTTTGCTGTCTCTTCCTTCTGGTTCTGTTCATAAGCCGCTTGTTAGAGCTGAATTGTGTCCCCCTAGGATCCATGTTGAAGCTCGGATCCCCAGTGTGACTGTATTTGCAGATAGCACCTTTAGGAAAATAATTAGGTGAAATGAAGTCATGAGGATGAGGACCTAATCCAACAGGACTAGAGTCCTTATAAGAAGAGGAAAAGTCACCAGATCTCTCTCCCTCTTTACGTCTCCGTGAACAGAGGCAAGGCCATGGAGACACAGTAAGAAGATGCTGTCTATAGCCTTACTGGAAATTAACCCTGATGGCACTTTGATCTTGGACTTTCGAGGACCTTCCAGAACTGTGAAAAAATACCTTTCTGTTGTTGAAGGGGCCCCGTCTGTGGTAGGTGGTTATGGCAATCATGCCAAGGACTGCACCCCCTAGAGGGGAGGCCTTTTCCGACCACCGGGGATAAAGGGCTGCTGCCCTTCCTTCTGCCCTGGGTGCCTCTCCTCCTCATCTGTCTGTTCTTTACAGTACTGTAGCCTCCTTTTCTTGCTTGTTTGTTGTTCCTCTCCCCCGGAGAGAGTCTCCGTGCTGTAAATGCAGAGGTTCGTGCCCGCCAGCACTCAGCACTGTGTGAGGCACATCTTAGACCCTCACAAAATGGTTGTTCGATTGAACTGGGGCAAAACTCCACTCGTGCTCACATTGCTCCTAATTCCCCAGACAACCGCCAGTGCTCAAAAAAGGAAGAAAATACTATTATTGAAAAGTGAGCTCTGGTCACAGTGGCCCCTTAACTTATACAACCTCACGTGCTTAATTCTTAGAATCAGTCAGGGATTGTACATGGCTGCATATACTAAATGAATATACTAGGGCCCAACTTAATGGCAATCTTATTTGCCTCACACAACAATTCAAACTGGTGCAAAGGGACCCCATCTCTTTCTATGTTTCTGTTCAGCCATCCTTAGGCTGTGACTTTAGCTCTTCTGAATGACTCCTCTTGGTTACAAGATGGCTCCTGCACATCCAGCATTGCATCCACATTCCAGGCAAGATGACTGGAAGGGCAGAGGCAAAGGCCAAGGCCAAAAAAGTAGCTCTTTAAAAAAGCACTTTCCCATGGGCGCCTGGGTGGCTCAGTCAGTTAAGTGGCTGCCTTCCACTCAGGTCATGATCCCAGGGTCCTGGGATCAAGTCCCGCATCGGGATCTCTGCTCGGCCGAGAGCCTGCTTCTCCCTCTCCCCTCTGCCGGCCGCTCTGCCTGTTTGTGCTATCTCTCTGTCAAATAAATAAATAAAATCTTAAAAAAATTAAAAGAAATAAAAAAGCACTTTCCCAGAAGCCTTATTTGGTGATTTCCACTTACATGTCATCCACCAAAAATGTGTTACATGTGCTCCTCTAGCTGCAAATGATAGTAGGAAATGCATTAAAAAAAAAAAAAGCTGAGTATGGCATAGTAATGGAAATTGTGTAGGTATTCGACAGTGTGAGCCTCTTCCTTTTGCACAAGAAAAGCAATCTCCCCAGCTTTCAGTCCTAAAAGAATATAGCCCCAACCCCACATTTCATGTTCTTACTTTAATCCAGATGGAGTTTTAGGTTGCGAGAACAGCAGGTACAGAATCCCTGAGTGGACAGTGAGAAAGAGCCATGGAACATGAGCATGTGGGACAGGGAATAATTGCAGATGAGTCCCGTTTCATTGTATTTTTATGTGATTGTTCAAATCAGCAATGCCAAGCTTAGATTTCAAGAGAGTAGGGACTGTGACTACTTAATTTCTGTATATAAAACCCAGGCTGCCTGAACCCCGTTCAGGCAGTTGCTAATAAATGCCTTTCATAGGAACGATGATAAATGTGGGAAGCCGCTTGATCGCATTGTCCATTTTGATGAAAGTGTATTCATGACCCACATTCGGAAGCCTGGAAATAGCTGCTGGGCTGGTCCAGATTTGTGCTGGGTAATTGCATGCAGCAATACTGCAAATGGCTTCTCCTAAATCATGCTTAAAGCTTTTCAAAAAATGATAATGAAACAAGGAATAATCCTTTTGTTCTCTCTGGGAATGCACCTAATATGTGTGTTTCCTTCCTAACCCTATAACTAGCCATCTGTGCAACTGGAACTGTCCTGCCTTGAAGGGAAGTGACAGGCTGTTTAGCTTCTCTTGTGATCACCCGGTGTCCTTTCTTCTCTCCACACCACACGTAGCCCTCACGGCGGGCAGTGACGTCACAGATGCCTGTGCGTGCTGCTAGAGAGGGCTTGAGGTGCCAGAGGGCTTTATGTTTAGTGCGTCAGGTAAGTTTACTCAGGTTCCATCATTTAAACAGGCCTTGGAGGTAAGCGTTTAGTCTGTTTTTGGAAAGGGCGCAGTCTCTGGCGTTCCTGCTCCCCTCCCCTTCCCTTCTCCACGGCGTCTGGTGAGGGTACATGGGAGGTGCTTAAGGCACTGGAGGGGAGACAGGCTGACCCTGATCATCCTCATTGCAGCTGCTCTTTGCCATGGTGGGGCTGTCCTGGGACAGTGACCGGTGAGATGTGACTGTTCCAGTCCTGGCTCTTCTCGGGTTTGTGGCTAAAACCTGGGGCCCGGTGACTCATGGCTCACGCTTGCTCTTGGTTTGGGCAGGCCTTGGGAACCTGCCCTGGGCGACGCCAACAGTACCCTGCCTACCCCCACGCCGCCCTTTGCTTTCCTCATAGCACATACTCATGTATCCATCTACCCGGCTCTTGACTGACTGGCTGTCTCTACTAAAACGTTCAGTCCCTTTCAAGATTATTTACTTAGGGGTCTCCCATCCCCTGGGAATGTGGACGGTGATAGCCTTCTCTAGTTCTGTCTGTGTTTCTATCCCCAGCTCCAGGCCCAGACCCAGACATGTGCCAGTCTATATCGATTAAGATCATGGACTCTAAAATCTTCCTTCCTGTGTTCAGATCCTTGTTTTGTTACTCTTAGCTGCACACCTGGAAAGTTACTCAGCTGGTCGATGCCTCGCTCTCCTTATTTGTAAAATGGGGAGGCTAATAGTAGCTACCATATAGGTTGTGAGAAACATGTGAGTTCCTAACTGGAGGGCCTGACACACGGAAGGCACCATGGAAGGATTCGCTGTTTTACCAACTGCCTTTCCTATTAGGACATAAATTTCAGGAAGGCAGGAGCCTTGCCTGTCTTTTTTATTGTTCTAGTTCCAGATCCCCATGCAACAGAGAGGCACTTAATTACCGTTTGTTGGATGAATGAATAAACGAATGTATCAAGAAACAAAAAAGAGGAAAACACAATATATTCCAAAAAATATTACCACGCTATCACACTCCCTCCGGTAAGATGTATGTCACCCTCGAGATTATTTACTCCTGTTTACGGCTCTCCTAGGAAGGTGAGAACTAGGTTTTAGTGGTTAATGAATTTTTCTACCTCCAAATTACCCTTCCCTGGGACTTGCTAGCTGGCTGGGTCGGGGGAAGTCCCAGCCCCTGATACAGAGCCCTACTCTTTCTGTTACAGGATTTCTCGGCCTTCAGTGCCTGAGGTTCTTGGTCAGGCCACTTGGAAGAATGAAGAGGTAGACCAGATGGAGAGTGCTGGGCAACAAAGCAAAGTTTATTGAGCAATAGCACAAAGCTCCCGGAGAGGCAGGGGACCCGAGAGGGCTGCCATTGGAGTTTCTAAGTTTAGGGGTTTCTATGAGCTCCTTTAAGGAACTATCTTCAGCAGTCAGGGTGTGCTGAGTCATGCCAATCAGTGCTCTGGTCACGTATCTGTCTACCTATTGGGCTAATGTCTATGTGCTGATGCTCTTTTTTGCTGACATCTGGGGGCTGATGTCTTGACTGCCATTTGCCCCTGATAGGGGCAAATGCCTTGTGGTCAATTGTCTTATTTTAGGACGTTTTGCAGAAGTCATTTCTGCAAAGGCTGCAAAACAGAATGTTCCTGCAGTCCTTTTTAAGCTGCAAAACAGGATATCAGTGCTGTTTGATCTTAGCTGTCCCGACTCCATATTCTCTTGTTGGGGACGCTGTCCCTGACTACCTCATGGTCCAACTAACTCCTAACATTTCCTCACACAGCGTGAACACTGTTCTCCCCTACTGCGGGGGCGGGGGGGGAGTGGTGGGGGTGTGCTCAGAACATTCATGTTTTGCACGTGCGCACTTGTGCCTGTGTATTAGTGAGGGAAGGCAGATGACAATGAGCAGCTCTCCCTGCTTATCAGCAACCATTTTCCCAGCCACGCCTTCCTTCCTCCTGCCGTGGTCTCTTGCCGGTTTCTGGTCTTCTGGGTTGGCCACAGAGAGAATTGGTCCTGGCCCAGCTAGCTCTCCCCGGAGCTGGGAGGCACCAACCCCTGTTCTCTCAGGATATCCTAGCTGCTGCATTACTGGCTGGAGGCTCTTGTTCCAAATACGCCCCAGGTCACCCCATTAGTGGCAAGAGTTGCTCTTTATAGAAATGAGCTTCCTTTTTGATGAGAGGCTCAGAATCCAAAGCAATCACTTTGAATTTGAACCAAATTTGAACTGTGATGAATCCTTTAATCACTTCTCAGTCTTCTTTCTCTGGGCTTTCCTCCCGCTGCTTCCTCAGGGCATGGCACACCCCTCTGCAGGACTTTGTTCTAGTTGACTTGGAGGTAATTTTTTTTTTAAGGATTTTATTTATTTATTTGACGGAGAGAGACACAGAGAGAGGGGGAAACAAGCAAAGGGAGTGGGAGAGGGAGAAGCAGGCTTCCTGACGAGCAGGGAGCCTGATATAGGGCTCCATCCCAGGACCCTGGGATCATGACCCAAGCGGAAGGCAGACGCCTAACGACTGAGCCACCCAGGCGCCCCGGATATAATTTTTTAAAAGTAGGAGTTTGTAGGGGCTCCTGGGTGGTGCAGGTGGTTCGGTGTCAGACTCTTGGTTTTGGCTCAGGTCATGATTTTGAAGCAGGACAGCTAGGTTCTTGTCTCACGGAGTTGAAGATCGAATCTCCCGGACAAAGGAGAGTGAATAAAGCCATCGCATTTTTATTAAGCAAGAGTACAGAAATAAAATCTCTCAGGAGCGAGAGGGGTCCCAACAGGGTTGCCACTGAGGGCTTCTAAGGTTGGTCTTTTATTGAAAGCTAACCAGGGAACTGAAATCTTTTTAATTTGTCGACTGACAGCAACTTTGTGTAAGCAGGACTAGTGATAACGTCTTTAATGGCTTACTTCTTTTTAGGGTCTGTTTCTGTTCTGTGGACCACAGGAGACTATCATAAATAAGACCCCCCCACCCCCACCCCACCTGGACACCTAGGGGCAGGGTGGTCTGGTGTGCTCCCTTCTCTTTGGTCTCCTTACAGCTCTGAAATTTTGGGATTTCTGTGAGCCTGATCCCATAGCCCCCTGTCTGTCTCTCCTTACCTAGCCCTGCCTGTCCCTTACTCAATTTCAGGGTCATGAGATCAAACCCCACTTGGGGCTTCATGTGCTGATACTGCGCTCAACGTGGCATCTGCTTAAGACTCTTTCCTCTGCATCCCCCCCACCGCCTAAATAAATAAATAAATATTTTAAAAAATAAAGTGGGAGTTTGTAATCAGCCCACAGGGCAGAGAAGTTAGCCCCACATGTAGCAGGGGAGGGTTTGACAATCATTCCCACCCTAGTGAAGGGTTAGGGCTCCGCCCCTTTGGGTATTAAGGGACCTGATTTTGTTCAGGGGTGATCTGGGGCACCAGTGATGCATTTCCACGTGAAAGTTTGGAATGGCCTCGCAAATTATCGAGGTGTAAGTGGATTTTCTTCTGCTGGGAAAACCGGGGACATTCAGCAAGCCCCTGTTGACAGAAGGCTCTCACCCCCACAGCAAAGAATGACTACTTTGACTTTTCCCTCCATGTGCCTCCAAAGGCATAGGCTGATCTGTAGATGTTGGCTTGGTGTTTAGGTTCCTGTGGTCAGAGATAGAGAGTGCCCCTCTTCTCCTTGCCAGGGTTTTATATTATTCATTAATTGGTTCTTTTTAAAAGGCTGTGAAGAGAGGGATTCTCTCTGGAAGAGAATAAATCTCATCTTTAAAAAAAATTTCCACAAGTGGCCTCATGAATTAAAATTTTCTGCAATTAAAAAAATGGTTATTTTTTCCCCCAAGGGACTACGCGTACTTCCTACTGTGAACTATTTCCATTAGAAATTAGAGTAATGGTTATTTAGTGAGGTGTTAAACACGCTGATTCTTTACCCTCTGCTGAGGTCACTTTTGTTTCAAAAGTCTGGATGGTGGAGAATCCCTGCTCTCCATCAGACCCCTTTCTCAGGAGCGGCAAACAGAGGGTCTTCCGTGGGGAAGCTCTGTGGATGTGACTTGGCCACTGTTTCCAAGGGACAAGGTAACCCAACCTTCTCTTTTAAAACCCAAGTTACTGTCTGGAATGACATCTAATTTCAGCTTTTCTTTCTTCATCTGAGGTCCTGAAAGGGCAACTTCTACTTTCCAGTAGAAACATAACCCTATAGCAAGCTTACAAAATTCCTTAGAAGGGAACAAATGTGTGAGTGATACGGCAGAACTTTTAACCTTTTTGTTTCTTTCTCTTACCATTTTTTATTAGGAAAAGAAAATCATAGGAACTCTGGTCATCATGTATCCCCTGATGTGTACTGTATGCTTTAGGAAAGTAAGTGAAATCAGGGGACTGGAACAGAGAGAGATGGGGGAACGGAGTTCCTTTTTTTAGATAGGATAGTCAGCTATGAGAGGCTGATATTCCTGAGGAGATCTGAAGGTAGTGAGGGACTGAGCCCTGGGAAACCAGGCAGAGGGAATGTAAATGCAGAAGCCCAGAGGTGAGAAGGTGGGAGCATGGTGAGCTCCTGATATGATTCCCCCAACCCGGAGCAGGGTTCTCTAGAATAGAGAATAACAGCACATTGCTTTGGCTTTTCCTGCCCTCCAGCCAGTCGCTGGAGATGTGCTCTTGTACCTTTAATTTGACAAATCTGCCTTCTGGAATCATGACCCATGACTTGCCAATTTCATAGTGACTTGCCTTTGTTCCTAGTCCTTATCTTCCATTGATTTATCTGCAGAATCTGTCACAATGGGTCACATAATGCCGCTGGAAATGGACTACCCCATGACTAACTCACTCATTATTTCCAAGTGCTTGCACTGAGTGCCAGCCATGGGGAGGTGCTGCTGGGGGGTGGTGGCTGGGGACTGAGGGAGCTAAGGGAGCGTGCAGGAGGGGCTCCTTGCCTGACCTGGGGCTGGACCTGGGGCTGGAGCTGGAAGGACTTCCCTGGACATCTGAGTGCGAGTGTGCTGACCCTACTGTCACACAGTGCTGGTCCTCGTCCTGCCTGACTTTTGGTGCCACCTGCCTGCCTCTGCCATCTTGTCCTACTCTTTTTGTTTTGTTTTTTAATTTTTAAATACTTTTATTTATTTATTTGAGAGAGAGAGAGGGAGAGAGAGCATGAGAGGGGAGAAGATCAGAGGGAGAAGCAGACTCCCTATGGATCTGGGAGCCTGATGCAGGACTTGATCATGACCTGAGCCAAAGGCATTCACCCAAACCAACTGAGCCACCCAGGTGCCCTTGTCCTACTCTCTCGATCGGGCACTTTACCTGGGTGCTTTTCTGGGCACATGAGCTCTCCATCTTGTCACCCTCCCAGGTTTTCTCTTTCCTTAGACTTCTACCATAGATAAATCCTACATACCTGTCTTCAGTCTCTCTTCAGCCCTTGACTCACCTGCTCTTTCCAGCTCCGGACTTTTGGACTTCTTGGAATCACCTTCCCTCTGACGTAGTTCAGCCTCATTTGTGAATCAACCTTGTCCAGAGTTTCCCTCCCATTTTCAAAGTGCTGTTGGGAGAGACAGTCTGCCATAGCTTTGAGCATCCCTGCATGTTCTGAGTATGCCAAGAATGCACGGCCCTGATGGCTCTTCACCCCAGCCCTTTAGGGCTATGTCTACAGCAAGTAGCCTTGAGGGATGACGTAAGCTTCCTTCCAGACGAAGACCAGGCTTGCTTCTGCTCATATAAAAACAGTGAATTAAAAACAACAACAAAACAAAACAAAACAAAACAAAACCCACAGTGAATTCCCCAGCTCAGCATTCCTCTCCCATAACATGTACAGGCATCCTGGATGGATCTGTTGTGTCATCAGAATGGAGCTGGGGGGGGGCGGTGCACAGGGAACCCCTGCAAACCAACACAAGGTTCTGGCTACTTCTTTTGCCATATATAATAAATTTTAAAACTTTGGTCTCTAACCCAAGGGTCTCCTGACTTTTGCCAGCATCCATGAAAGACTAACTTGCAAGCTTGTAAGGGGGGTAAAATTTCAGAACCTGCACAATTCTTAGCAAGTGTCCCCTCTAAGATGCTAACTCCAGAGGACCATTTGGTATTGCTAGGCAACCAGGTTGCTTCTTAGGCCCTGAATGGCTCTGGAGCACTGGGTTTTCTCCATTATGCCCTTTCCCATCGTTGTGGACCCGCTGCGGTTCTCCTCCGGGCTTCCAATGAGTGTTCCCCACTCAGTTCCTGTCCTGGAATTCTTTCCTTCACGTTAATCCTGCGTGGTACACCTTCTGCTGGTGATTAATGACTAGATTAAAAAACAGAAGGGCCCAGAAATTCATTCTGTCTTAAATGAAAAATAAGGTGAGTTAGGATGCAGCTCTCTTTGACACTTGAACTGAGATTGAATCTTCCACAAGAGAACTCCTGACTGTAGACAGAGGATTATGATATAGGCTGTAGGTAATAGTCATGCTTGCCAAACCTTTTATTTGCACAGTGGATTTGACTTAAGTAACTAGGGTTCCATCTATTGTCTCATCTCACCCTCAAGATAACGGGGAGGTAACTAGGGCAGATAATCCCAATGTTGCAGATAAGAGAGCCAGGACCAGAGGATTAAGTGACCCACTCAAGTCAAACAACTAGGACTAGGGTGAGAGCTGGGTGCTCCTTACTGCCTGGCTGGGTGTTTCCCACTGAATCTTTATCGTGGTTACATTGTTGGGTATATAGATCGCTCTTAACCATGGAGTCAAAGACTGCACACCCTCAGATGGACACTATTAATTTTTACTAATTTTATCTGAAATATTGCTCCTTCCTAGAGGTAAGTAAAGTAAAGTAAATTAAAATTAAATTAAATTAAAAAATTAAAGTACTACTATGCCTCTATAAAAAGGGAAGGTATTTATGTATCGATAAGGAATGATCACTATGAAATATTCTTTGTTTTTTAAAGACACACTTAGGGTGCCTGGGTGGCTCAGTGGGTTAAAGCCTCTGCCTTCGGCTCAGGTTATGATCTCAGGGTCCTGGAATCGAGGCCCGCCCCGGGCTCCCTGCTCCTCGGGGAGCCTGCTTCCTCCTCTCTCTCTGCCTGCCTCTCTTCCTACTTGTGAACTGATCTCTCTCTCTGTGTCAAATAAATAAATAAAATCTTAAAAAAAAAAGAGACACATTTATTCAGCGTCATGATCAGACTATTATATTTAACAATCAACAGCATGGGTGCAAAAAAAAACCCTTAAAACCCTTTGTTGGGATGCTTTACACTTTGCACAGAACAGAAACTAAGATAGCCTTTTATACGATTAGTCACAAATCCAGTCCTCGAGGTTTTTGCCCGTACACGTGAGTATTGCCTGAAACGCATCTTTGTAGCAGCGAGGCCTTGCCGGCACTGTGCTTGGCTGAGTTCACAAATCTGCTTTTACCTGTAGCTTCCCTGTCGCTTCTCTGTCTTTACTCTCCTGCTCAGCTTTGTTTCCTGGCAGCAATGAGAACCTGCCACTGACGTCGCTATTGCTTTGCTGGAACCACCTGAGCCATCCTGGTTCCGTGGTGTGACAAAGTATTGGCCTCCCCCGCCACAGGTGCCCGAGCTCCTGCCTCCAAACTTCCCTCCTTTCATGGGTCCAAAATTTGAGGATTGATTGTTGTAACTGCCAAAGTCATGACAGCTTCCGCCGCCTCCAGAGTTCCTTCCATCATTACCAAATCCATGGTAGTCATCCCCATGGCCACCATAGCCACCACCACCTTGACTGCCACCAGAGCCATGCCATCCACGGAAGTGCCCTCCACGACCAAAGTTGTCATTCCCACCAAAACCATCTCCACAGCCCCCACCCAAATTCCCACAACCACCTCGACCTCTTTGGCTGGATGAAGCACTAGCCAACTCTTGCATAAATAGGGCTTTCCTTACTTCTCAGTTGTAACCACTCACAGTGTGGTGGGTTTTTGTTTTGTTTTGTTTTGTTTTTGAGAAAGAAAAAGCACATGCACGAGTGGGTAGTGGGAGGGGCGGAGGGAAACACAGAGAGAATCTTAAGCAATCTCTACGCTCAGGATGGAGGCCTATGAGATCCTGAGATCATGACCAGAGCCAAAACCAAGAGTGGTTGTTCAACTAACTGAGCCACCCAGGTATTTTTGAATGATAATCTTGTCTATGAGTCATGGTCCATCAAATGTTACAGAAGCAAAGCCTCTCTTCTTGCCACCACCTCAGTCAGTCATGATCTCAGTCACTTTGATTTTCCCAGACTGTTCAAAATCATCTCTTAGGTGGTTTTCTTCAGTGTGTTCTTTCATGCCACCAACAAAAATCTTCTTCACAGTTAAGAAGGCATCAGGTCAAAAAAAAAAAAAAGAAGGCATCAGGTCTTTGAGAATCTTCTCTTGAGACAACTCTCTTTGGTTCTACAGCTCTTCCATCCACCTTGGGTGGCCTCGTGTTCATGGCTGCCTCCACCTCCTCGATGGGGGCATATGTGACAAACCCAAAGCCCCTGGAGCTCTTGGTGTTTGGATCTCTCATTACCACATGGTCCGTAAGTGTTCCCCATTGCTCAAAATGGCTCCCCAGACTCTCATTGGTCATTTCAAAGCTCAGACATCCGGTGTAGAGGAGCTTCAAGGTCTTCAGGAGACTCTGATTTAGACATGATGGCAAACTGTAACTATGCTTACTTGGCAGCATCCACAGACAGAAAGGAGTCATCTAGTGAATGTATCTTAGGAATGTTCTTAATAGTTCTTATTTTGACATAATTTAAGACTACAAAAAGTTTCAAACATTGTACAGGAAGTTCCTGTGTGCCAGGAACTCTCTCTTCACCCAGTCTCCCCAATGATAGCATTATATGTAACTGTAAATGATAGCTTTATACATAACTGTAAATTGCCATTGAGACAATACTATCAATTCATATAAATACTTCATTTGGATCTCTAAGAAATAGTTTTAAATATCTGAGATAGTGAGTGTATAATACACATCCTGTTTATTTTAAAAGAGAGGGGTAGGATGTGTATGTATTTATTTGCTTCCAAATACCTAGAATATCTCTTGAAGGGTGTATGTGAAATCAGACACATTGTGTTTCCTCCAGGAGGAACTGGGTAGGTAGCAAGGTGCCAAAGAGGTAGAGTGTATGAACTGTGTGTTCTTTGATACCAATCCATCTATTTTTAAAAGGAAATTTTAAAAAGAAATTTTTAAAAAGAAAATTTTTTGTGTATTCATACAAAATATCTATAAGTTACATTTTAAAATAAAAAACACAAGGTAAATAAGTGTATATGCATCCCTTCTGTAAAAAAGGGGAGGGGAGGAGCTCTGTGTCTTTGCCTCCAAGTGCACAGATTTCTCTGGCAAGATGTATGTGAAACTGGTAACATTGGTTTGCCTCCAGGGATTAAAATGGGCAGACAGAAGTGGGAGGGAGACCTTTCATACCTTGAAATTTGTACCTTTTAAATTTAGACTGTGAATTTATTTCCTTTGCAACAAAATAAAGGAAATAAAAAAATAAACCCTAAAAATAAATTGTTTTTACCTTGTAATTTTTTTTTTTTAGCCTCTAAAATACTTAGAGGCTTTTCAGCTACTCTCTGGCTAAAATCCAAATTTTTTACCTTGACATTTAGGTTCTTTTTATAACTTGGTCTCATTATTTCCTGCCTAGAGCTTTCTGTTTCACCTACTGTGTTTCATTTTATCTCCTCATAATCATGCACTTTCTGGCATTTCTTTATTCTTCTCTTCCTGCTCCCCAGCCATCAGAAGTCAGCTCAGGCTCACTTCTGGGACATTGTCCCCCAACAGTCCAGCCCTCTGGTATTTCTCTCTTCCAAATTCCTGTAACCATGTTTTGTCTTCCCTACACATTTTGCTCTTTTTTTTTCTTCAAGATTTTATTTATTTATTTGACAGAGAGAGAAAGAGACAGCAAAAAAGGGAACAAAAGCAGGGGGAGTGGGAGAGAGAGAAGCAGGCTTCCCACCAAGCAGGGAGCCCGATGTGGGGCTCAATACCAGCACCCTGGGATTATGACCTGAGCAGAAGGCAGACACTAAATCACTGAACCACCCAGGCACCCCCACATTTTGCTCATAACCCATGCTTTCTTGTCTTATCAAGGGTATGCATACTTCATTCCCAAATAAGATTACCTATTCCTTGTGGACAGTGGTAAGTAGGTAAGTTTTCTGAAATTCCCTTTTCCGGGTAGAGTCTTACACTAGGGTGATGGCCCAGTGATGCTTTTTTTTTTTAAATTCTGTTATTTTTTTTCTTTTAAGATTTATGTATTTATTTTAGGGAGAGAGAGAGAGCACGGAGTGGGGGAGGTAGATGGAGAGGGAGAGAGAGAATCTCAAGCAGATCCCATGCTGAGCATGGAGCCCGTTGCAGGGGCTCGATCTCGTGACCCTGAGATTATGACCTGAGCTGAAATCAAGAGTTGGTGGCTTAACCGACTGAGCCACCCAGCTACCCCAAATATGGATATATTTTTAAATATAACGTTTCTGGAAAATAAGATACATGATTAAAAAAATGGTTTTTCTTTTTCATTTTGGCTCATATATTTGGCTGTGTTTTGGAAAACAGTCCCTATTTTCCTGGTAACCATGGTGAATTAATTAGCTTTTCTGATATGTTATCAGCTGGTTCTTGAGGTTCTCATTTTGAGTTAGTGATAGAGTTGGATTCAAATGCTGGCAGGTCACATTTCAGAGCTGTGTGACTTCTCGCCTCTTCTTCTCTTCATAGCAAGAGATGTTTGTTAGCTTCCCTCCATTACAAAGCACGATAGTTAGATTTAATGGAGATGAAGTGTGATGCATACTCCTCCAGAAGCTTACGCTCTACAGCGTGTTGCCTCTGTGTGTCCCTTGCCCATTTCATGGCTGCCCATGTCGTAGGTATGGCCAGTCCTCAGGAAGCTCCTCATAGGTAGCCTTAGAATTAGAGAAAAAAGCTTCTGGAAAAGATCAATCTTTGAATATGAAGCCAGTAAGAATGAGGAAGCAAACAACAAACAAACTGTAATAGCTTATTTTTTTAAATTAAATCTTCACTAGACACTGTATTTCAGCGATCTTGCCTCTCATATTACCTTTGTAATAAGTGACTAAGGTGGGCACTCTCGTGACCCTCTTCTGCAGATGAGATAAGAGACACGAGGTGATCACACAGCCAAGCGATAGAACCAGGATTCAAGTGCAAAGCTTTGGCCCCTGGGTCCTTATGTTTAATCTTGCCTCGATGTTATTCTTTTTCCAAAAATTAGCCACATGGACAAGTAACTTGTTAATATTCTTGTCTTACACTAACTAGATCATAAAATCTTTAAGTAGAGGGCTGTACCTTATTTTCCTGTTTCTCCACACATAATTATCCATTGCAGGGTTACTGCACACTGTTTGTACTCATTATGACAGAAAAATATATAGAAAAGTGCATAAAAAACAATTAAGGCCTGTAAATGTGATGTGAATAAGACTTTGATATTCAGGGCGCCTGGGTGGCTAAGTGGGTTAAAGCCTCTGACTTCAGCTCAGGTCATGATCTCAGGGTCCTGGGATCGAATCCCGCATCAGGCTCTCTGCTCGGCAAGGAGCCTGCTTCCTCCTCTCTCTGCCTGCCTCTCAGCCTACTTGTGATATCTCTCTCTCTTTCAAATAAATAAATAAATCTTTAAAAAAAAACTTTGATATTCAGATTTGAAATTCCACAAACCAACTATGTACCAGGCAGTATGGGGTGGGGCGTATAAAGCACATGAGTTGTAGAAGACCAGAAATGAGATCTGTGAAATTCGTGGCACAGGGAGGAACCCAATACATGGTACTTAACTAATACATTTATACTATCTGATTTAATTTTTCTCGCACACAACTCAATTAGGTAGTGTATTAATCCTCTCAGACTGTCATAACGACATCACAGACTGGGCAGCTAAAACAACAGAAATTTATTTTCTCATAGTTCTGGAGGCTCCACATCCCAGATCAAGGTACAGACAGGTGAGGCCTTTCTTCCTGGTTTACCAATAGCTCCCTTCTCTCATGTGGACTTTCTGCTATGCTTGCATGTGGAGAGAGAGCTCTGGCATCTTTTTTTCTTAGAAGGACACCAGCCCTATCAGATGAGGAGCCCACACTTTAATTACCTCATTAAAGGCCATACCTCCAAACCCCTTCACTAGGGTTGAGGCTTCAACATAGGAATTTGGGGGGGGATACAGTTTGTGGGGGATACAGTAACCATAATGATAGTTACTCTTCCTATTTTACTAATGTGGAGATAGATATTCAAAGGAATAGTCCTGTTCTTCCAGAAAGCCTGGCTGTGCTGTCCGATATTTTTTTATGACCTATATTTCTATAGGTTTCTCCCTCCTTGCAACCAAAAAAAAAAGCTTAACCGTCTAATCCTTTCTAGAGGTTTTTTGCTTGTTCCCCCCCCCCAAGAAAAGTCAGTAGAATCTTTTCTTTGGATGGCTCTGGTGAAACCCTGACAGTTCCCCCCCCCTTATTTTCTTACCTTTATGCCTTCACCTCTCTTCTGTTATTTTATAATTAGCTGAGGCCACAGGGGTTACAATGTAATTGATAGTTCCACTTTCCTCTATATCACAGACCAGGAACCATGACATAGCCAAGTTTACCAACTTTGAAACAAAGCTGGGAATGGAAGGTTGTTTGGTATACAACAAACTCTAAGTGGCATTATCTTGTTTCCCTCTCACCAGAAATCATGTTATTCTCGATCTGAGGACTGTGATATCGTTATAATTCAATATTCTTTACTTCATGGCTTCTCATACCTTCTGCTTCATGTTGTCCATTCTCTCTGTCTTACCAGCTTTAGTCACATTGTTATTTCTTTCAGTCTTGAGTCAAATTTCACTTAGAAGGACACCTGGGTGGCTCAGTGGCTTAAGCGTCTGTCTTCGGCTCAGGTCATGATCTCAGGGTCCTGGGATCGAGGCCCACATCGGGCTCTCTGCTCAGTGGGGAGCCTGCTTCCTCCTCTCTCTCTGCCTGCCTCTCTGCTTACTTGTGATCTCTCTCTCTGTGTCAAATAAATAAATAAAATCTTAAAAAAAAAAAGCAAATCTCACTTAGAGAGGATTTGATCTGGTTCAGCCAGTCAACATTCCTTTAGGATACTGGTTATCCTTTAGGTTTTGGTCTAATCACATGTGTTGCTCCAGTACAATGGAAAGAGTTCTTTCATCTATCACAGCTTGAGGAAAATATTCTTTGTGAATGTACAATGGCTTTTCCTTCTAGTATTGTGTTTATGTCTCTTCTATAAGGCAGTCTAGTGTTGTGGTTGGTATTCAAATTCTGGATTGAGAGTGTCTGGGTTTATTTTTTTTAATTTTTTTATTTTTAAAGATTTTATGTATTTGACAGAGAGAGATCACAAGCAGGCAGAGAGGCAGGTGGAGAGAGAGAGAGGAGGAAGCAGGCTCCTCGCTGAGCAGGGAGCCCGATCCCAGGACCCTGAGATCATGACCTGAGCCGAAGGCAGAGGGTTTAACCCACTGAGCCACCCAGGCGTCCCGAGTGTCTGGGTTTAGACCCTACTTCTACCACTTACCAGTTATCTGAACTTGGGGAAATTTACTTCACTACCCTCTGCCTCAATTTCCTCATCATTAAAATGAGAATGAAAATACGTAGAGCTGTGAGTATTCAATGAGTAAGGCATGTGAGCACTTAGCACAGTGCATACATATAGTAAGTGCCTGGTAAATATTAGGTATCATTCTTTTTTAAGTAGGCACCACTACAATTCTAAACCAATGGGGACAAGATGGGTGAACAGGTCTGTCATTTCCCACTTACTCCTGTTGATTGTTGCAATGGGATCTGCCAGTTTCTTTGTAAAAGTGCAGATTTCCATGTGTAATTTCCCAAACTTTAAAATGTTGGCTAGTAACTTATAATGTTAAAACAAAACAAATAAGAAAAACAACCAAACACCGCGAGAGTCAAAGAAAACCTGGATAGGGGCCCTATTGGACACCAGTTCGTAACGTCCCTTGCAGTTCAGCATTCGCTTGAAGAAACTGATGCTGAGAGAGGTTAAGTAACTTGTCCAAGACTACACAGCAAGACAGCGTAAAGAGTCAGGACTAAAACACACTGCTTTTGAATTTAATATTCCTCCTATGTCAGGCGAGGAATACTTGGAGGTGTACTTTAACAAATGGGTTAGACTGTGGGAGGAGCAAGGGCGTTTCAGGCCGAAGGAAGCTCAAGCGCACTGCCTTCGGTATCCCACAATCATCAAAAACAGGGGATTCCTAAAACGTAAGAAAAGTAAAGATGAGACTCAGCCAGGAGAACCAGACACGCATGCGCCGTCCGCAGGTGGCTCCGTGGAGGGGAGAGGCGGGTCAGGACCGGCGGTGAATTACGACCTCTGCTGGCGACGCTCACGACTCCTGCCGTAAATGCCGTGTTCGGCGCGTGCGCATCTCCTTTCTTTTTCGAATTCCTACGCTGCTGCTGGTGTTCAGAGGCTTCACTACGCCGCCCCGGCCGTCGCCATGGTGAAGCTGAGCAAAGAAGCCAAGCAGAGGCTGCAGCAGCTTTTTAAGGGCGGCCAGTTTGCTATCCGCTGGGGCTTTATTCCTCTCGTGATTTACCTGGGTCAGTAGGAGAAGAACCTGGGAGGAGTCGGGAGGGAAGGGTGTGCGGAGGCCTCGTGTCCATTTTTGGTTTTCTAGTGCGGGAGAGCTAGAGCCGGCCACGCCGTTCACGTCCTTGATGTTGTCTTGTCAGTGGGGTCGGTCTAACCCGAGTTCGAGTTCTTGGTCTCTTCTTTGTTGCTTTTTATGGTCTTTAACAAGTCACGTAATCCCTCCCGTTCTGTTTTTCCATCTCTAAAATGAAGGTGACCTACCGTTGAGGATTGTTGGGAGAGTTAGACATGATGTATTTGAAAGCGACTCATTCACTCTGTCACTTGGTGCGTTTTCGGGGTATTTGTCCTCACCTCTTCAGGTGGTCCTAAGTGGAAAGAGGCCTGTAGGCCTCGTGAGTATGCTACTGCCTTGAAGTATGATTTTGACATTAGTTGTTGGATTTCTCTGCTTCTCAGTTGTACGATGAAGGGTTTGGATGATTTTTGTTGTAGATCCCATTTTATAAATGAGGAAATCGAGTCGTAGAGATATTTTGTTCATTGCTAAAGGCCACAAAGCTGTTAAGTGAGGAGCTTTGAACTCAAGTAATGGCCCATACTCTTTTAAGCACTATGCCATGCCCTACCGCAAAGATTTGTAAGTGCTCAGGCAGATATTTTCACCTAAGGCTGCACATTGGGACTTTATCCTATTTCTTGCCTAGAGTAGTTTTTCTTTTTAATTTTTTAATTGAAGTATATTTGACACAATGTTTCAGGTGTACAGTGGAAAGGAAAAAGCCCCAGCTCTGTCAGTTGGGCGTAAAGTTTGAAATATTCTCAAACTCAGTTTCACACTTTAAAACACTTTGATTTTAATAAGGTGCTGCTTCCTATTTATTTTAGGTGTCATGCCTCGTTCAAGGTAAAGTATAGTCACTCAGTCTTGACAGAGCCTTTGATTTTGCCAGATGTTTTCCAGGTCGCCTAGGCTTCGGATTTCCCCCATGAAATGCAAGCCAGCTGGTAACCTGGGAATACTTCAGTATAAGGACTTTAAAGATCTTTTCCCTATCTATTTCAAATGCTTTTTTTTTTTTAAAGCATTATTCTCCTAGATTTTAGCAACTTTGTATAGGTGTGCAGGATTAGGGCACATAATTATGATAACCTGCTCTTACAGGGTGTGTTTCCCCTTCTCCCTCTCCTCTCCCCAAGCTTTCATGTAATGGTAGAAGGGCCCAGTTTAGCTAGTCTAATGCTAGGTCTAGCTCTCCTTTTAGCCAAGAAAGATAATGGGGACTTTGATCCTTCCCCTTCTTTGTGCCTCCCTTTTCCACTGTTGTGTGTGGGGGGAGGGGGAGAGGTCCTTTTTTAGTTTAATCTTGCCTTTTTGGTACCTTTGGTTTCTTTGCTGCTCTACATCTACCTTTCCCTCCTATCCCTTTTTTTGTGATTCCTTTTCTACAGCCAGAAAGCGGAAAAGTATAGCTGGTTGCTACATTCTGTGTATCAAGGGCTTTGGTTTGAAGTGCATGTGCCCCCCCCCACACACACACCCTAGAGTTTATCTTTCTTTTTGTGCATGCTGGCCGTATTCTCTTTCTTAGGACTACCATTATGGTGATTTTCATTCTAGCTTCCAGCTCGGGTTGAGAGTAATGTTAGAGCTATCGTTTTAGGACTTCTTCCTTGTTAATCATTGTCTTTTTCTTTTCACGTCATAGAAATTTAATTTTGTGTCTGAACTAGTTCCCAGGTAGTTTCTTTTTCTTCTCCACCTCAGCACTCACAAAAACCTACAAGTGGATTGAATTTCTTTTGTAATTTAGGTTTATACATAACTTCTAGGGCTTCAGGGAGTATGTGGCAATATAGTGATATGTGGAGTGAACAGCCTTGATATAAGGAAATAGTATTTCCTTTTAGAGCAAAGGGGAGACAGTGCTCACTGCCCATTACAAGAGACTGGTTCTCTAAACTCAGGGTTCATCTAAAAATGATGACATTCTGACTATCATTACTGCTGGGAGTAATAAACTCTCCTTTGTTTCTGACTCAGGATCTTATGCCTCCTACCAGCATCCGTGAAACTGGCAGCCTACTTTGTTGTCTTGAAAATGGAGTAAATTTTCATACCCCCACAGTTCTTGATGCTGATTTTAATCAGCAAATTAACATATATGTTATCCATTTAGTTAATAAATATATTTTAAGTGGTAAAAGGCTTATTTAATCATACTTGTAATAAAAGTATTGATTTAATTAGGTTGTTAAACAATAACGGGTTTTTTTTCCCACTCTTTTTCTTCCAGTCTTTGATTGCTTTATAAAAAGAGGTTTGTAGGCAACAAAATATCAATTGTTTTTTAAAAATGTACTTAAAAAAAAATCTTTTTGCCCTTTGTAGTCTTTTATCCAGTATGATTTAGCAGTTGTGTCATCTTTTTTCTGGGTAATGAGTAAGAGTGTAAGTGTATGCTAAGGGCTGTAGTGCTAATTGTGTGTGTAATAAGAATAAGGTTATTTGTCCTCCCTACTGATTAGTCCTGGACATAATCTCATACTTTGGTGGGGCTCCTGGGTGGCTCAGTGGGTTAAGCATCTGCCTTCGGCTCAGGTCATGATCTCAGGGTCCTGGGATCGAGTCCTGCATTGGGCTCTCTGCTCAGCAGGGAGCCTGCTTCCCCCTCTCCCTCTGCCTGCCTCTCTGCCTACTTATGATCTCTCTCTCTATCAAATAAATAAATAAAATCTTAAAAGAAAAATCTCATACTCTGGTTGAAATTCAAGACTGTTCTGTGGCACACAGGTAAATTTAGATGGTGCTACTAGATCATTCTACCCACCCTACGCTGATTGAAAGAAAAGAAAGTCTTGGTGATAAATGTTTTGTCTGCTAGGGTTTTAATTACTATTTATTCTCTTTCTCCTCCTCTTTTTCCCCCAGGATTCAAGAGGGGTGCAGATCCTGGAATGCCTGAACCAACTGTTTTGAGGTACTGCTCTTACAAATAAAATTTCAGGGCAAATGTTCATCTCGGTGCTGAATAACTGGGAAGCAAAAGAGTTGTAGTGGTAGGCATTGTAATGGAGCTGTACTAGTCAGTATGGTTTTGGGCTGTTGGGGAACTGCAGCTGTTTGCACACCAGTGTAGCTTGTGTTAGCAGGTAATTGCTCTCTCTCCCCTTCCTAATTTGCATTTACTGTACCATGTTATAACCATAATGAAACATTTGTAAGAAAAGCAACAAATTTATCATCCTACCACTTTAAAAGGTGAACGAATTCTTTTTAATTACCCATATTTCTGTGTTATCTTCATTCAGATACATACAGCCTTTTAGATCATTTTAACAATATGTAGGGTTTTGTTTTCTTCACCTAAAATTACAGTTGATACCCCATATATTTTTAACTTGTTGATCACTTAGGTTTTTCAGTAGTTTACATTACAGTATAGTGAACATTTTTAGATAGATTTTACAGGTTTTGATTTATTTCCTTATGATAAATTCTCATTGAGAATAATAAGTCAAAGTCAATGTATGAACATTTATGACCCTGAAAATGCACTGTCGAATTTCTCAGAAACAGTCTTGCCAGTGTTAGATAAACATCTGTGAAAACTTCACACACACAAGTGCACACACTATCCATATTCCTGTACTCACAAGTATACGTATATATGTGTACTTGTGAAAGCTGTATGTGTACCTGTGTGCATATACATATATATATAAAGGCAGAATCTGAACAGGCAGGTTCGCTTTTTAGGAAGGACTGATTATTTGTGGCACGTTGATGATCAGGACCTGCACGGGTGCTATGCGATTTCATCTTGATCCTCTGTCTTACAGACCTTTCTTGTGGATTGCTCTAATAGACTTTGCACTGGCTATTCTAGGTTTTCTGTTTCTTCCAACTCCTATTGTAAGCCACTTTTTTTCTAGAATGGGCAGAAAATAACAGTAATACCTGTAACAGTTACCTATGAGGGGTTAGCCACTGTTTAAGGTGCTTTATATACAGTATCTCTAATTGTCACTTCGGTACCTCAGAGCAGGTGATGAAGTTGGTAGGGTGGTGGAGTATGTCTGTCTCCAAAGCCTACACTCTTTCCACTGGGTCATGTGGGCTCCCCCAGATAATATTACCTCTTTTCTTAGCACAGTGCCATCTGATATGAAATTTCCTTCACCCCCTCTGCCTTACTGGCCTCTCCTTTCTCAGAGGAAGGGGTTTTTCTTCTCATAAGTTTCCACTGTATATGCTCTTGATTTGTCCATTTCTAAACTTTATTTTTAAGTAGTATCTACACCCAGTCTGGGCTCAAGCGTACAACCCCAAGATGAAGAGTCGCACACTACACTGACTCAGCCAGCTAGGTGCCCCTCAGTTTGTCCATTTCTGAAGTCACTCTCTTTTTCCCTGATAAAGTTCTTCAGTAAATGGTCTTCACTCAGTGCTTTTTTCACTTTCCTCTCCCTTTAACCATTGATGGTATGGCTTCTCAAAACTGCTTTCAGAGATCTCTAGTAAGTCCTTTTTTTCTTAGCCTCTCCCTTTTGAACTGTAAAATGGGGACTTGAGGTAATTTATCTGCTATTGACTAGCTGATTGGCCTCAGAGCAGTTATTTTTATAGGGAAGTCTTTAGAAAACATCAGAGAAGGGACCACCTCGTCAAGCAATGTGAACATTTTCCAAGTACCGGAAATTACCTTAAATTACCTTAAAATACCTTTTCCCAAAAGGCCATTAGCCTTTCTAGAGTGAAGTTTCCTCTTTTATAAGTTCGGTATAATATCTACTTCATAAAGTTTTCATGAGGATTGAGTAAGAATATCATATATAAAGTATAATGAGTTCTTGGCAAGTAATATGTGAGCAATAAACTCTTAATAGTAATTTTTAATCTTTTCTCTGTCATCTTCTTTACCTCACTTCCTTCTCCATTGAGAACTTGCTCCAGCTACAAGATACTGCATGCTAATCCCAGAATAAATTGTATATTTTTGTGCCTTTGTCCCAGTGCTGTGCTCCCTTAGCCTGGAATGCTCTTTCCCTTGTTTCCATTTGATGAAAACCTATGTCTAGAAAAGCTCAATCTCAAATGTCATCCCTTCCTTAAATCTTTTCCCCCTTCTAACTGAAACCTCTCCAGTTTTTGTGTTCCCATAATACTCGTTTGTGTGCATTGTTCTCCGCCTTATATTATGCTTGTTGCTTATTTACATTACGTTATATCCTGTAAGTACCTAAAGTATCTGCCAACAAGAGTTGAATTAACTGGGGCGCCTGGGTGGCTCAATTGTTTAAGTGTCTGCCTTCAGCTCAGGTCATGATCCCAGGGTCCTGGGATCGAACCCCGCATGAGGCTCCCTGCTCAGTGGGGAGTCTGCTTCTCCTTCTCCATCTGCCCCCAACTTGTGCTCTCTCTCTTTCTCTCTCTGTTCTCTCTCTCTCAAATAAATAAATAAAATAAAATAAAGAAAAGAGTTGAATTAACTTAAATGACTGACCTCTTGGTGGTTTTTTTTTGGACAGGAATTAATACAGCATTGCATCTTGTGGTAGGACTTTTAGGCTGGATCTGCAAGCTGGGAAATAGCATTTTTTGTGCCCCGGGTGATTCAGGATCCAGAGGCAGGAATAGAATGTGCCCTTCTATTGCACTTTTTGGCTTCGGTTATCCCACCCAAGAGTTGACCCTTCAAAGTTGCAGTCTGGATGGAGCAGCCACCCCTTGCTTTTTCATTTCTTCACCGTATGTCTTCTTAGCGCTGCTGTTCTCTCTGGTGCTCCTTCTTTCTTTTCTGTCATTAGGGGCATCTTCTGGTTTCCTTCCAGGAGTATTTGGAATTTAGGGAAGAACTGATTGAATGCCTGGAAAAGGTTCTTCAGTTCTAGTATTTCATATACAATGCTGCTTGTGCTGTGGAGGCTGACTGGAGAGGCCTTCCTGGGTTGCCTGTACTGGACACTGAAAGGGAGAGAATGATATCTGCTAGGATTTTTATTGTGGGTGTTTTATTAATATAAAATTTATTCATTAATGTCAAGTTTATTGTTTATATATAAATTTATTTATATAATACTTATCTAAATTTAGTTCATGATTTACCTGATATCTAAATATAGATCATGATTTACTGATCTGCTTGCCTTGCTAAATTGTTGGGTTCCTGGGCATTAGGATCATATTCGTCTTAGTGTCCTCTTTCACCCAGATATGCATTATCCGTGGTCAACAAATATTTGTTGATAGGAGTCCATATACAAAATGCAGTACTTTAATAAACACAGCCATAGTTAGTAAAACATTATTTAGGCAAAATATATGAACACTGTGGTTAACTGAGAGAGTCTTTGTTCACATTGTGTAAGGCCAAGGAAGATCTTCTTTTCTCTTTGTTTTGGATGCTCATTACCACTGAGAAGGAGACTAATAGATGAATAGTTCTTTTTTATTTCTTAACTGTATGCAAAAATACTTGGCATTTAGTGGGAGATTTTAATACACTTTTGAATATTGGAAATAGATGGATTCTGGGCTTTTTCCCAGGCAAAGGCAAATACTTTAAAAAAAAAAACTTAATAGAATGTTCAAGTTATCAATTTTATTTTATGTGACATATTACTAGAAACCACATTTGTAATCAGCAAGACTTAGAAATGAAACACCTCTTGTCTTGTTCCAGAATTCTGTTGCTCAGTCAGAAATGGTTTAGGAATTTGGGCCTAGTTAGTGGCTGGAATGTTTGAGGTTATAATTGAGGCTGAAATGAAGACTAATAATTGCTCCTGGGATGTGTATGTTGTAATGGGCCAGGTGCGCCTGGGTGTCTCAGTCAGTTCAGCATCTGACTCTGGATCTCATCTCAGATCTTTGTCTCAGGGTCATGAGTTCAAGCCCCACATTGGGCTCCACACTGGGCATGGACCCTACCTTCAAAAAAAAAAAGCACCTGGGTTACATCACGCTGCCACTTAAGATGGGTAACCGTCTCAAAGTCTTGGTTTCCATGTATTTAAAATAAAGATCATAATTGGGAGTTGAGAACTTTCCACACGGTACTGACCCATTGAAAGCATTCAATAAATGTTATTTTCAGCTTTACTGATGTGGTATCAAATGATAGAGTTTTATATTGTGGATTCATCAGTCCTTCATGTTAATGAATCATTAATCATTTATCTTTCTACAGATCTCAACTTATATTTTCCTTTTTCTTTGTAATAGGTAACTACACTCAAAAGTAACAAACCTGTATTTCCTTAAATATGTATCTCTTGATTTTTTTTTTTTGCTCAATGAGATTGATCCTTATAGTATCTCTGAATTTGATGAGTAAACACAAATATAAATGTATAAAGTCTTCTAGTTCTTAAACTATGTTTAAGTTTTTACTTTGGGGTTTAATTTATTTCTCCTCTTCACAAACATTTTAGCTTACTTTGGGGATAAAGGTCATCTGGATTTGGAAGCAATCAATGGACAGCAACAACATGGAAGGTGTGCGCTCTGGCTGGGATAAGAGATGGGACGGCATTCATTCACCAATTGAATGGCACAGGGTCTTCTCAGATGAAATCTGTGGCAGAGTGGAACCTCTACTGACTTATTTATCATAGACTGTATCAAAATAAATGTTTTTAACAATGTTATGTCTTGAGTCCTTTTTGAATCAAACAGTGGTCTATTAGGTAAAAATTTAGCCTTCTGTACTTTTTCAAAACGGTGAATCTATATATATGTCTAGATGCTACCTTAAAAAATAGAAATTTCAAGTTAATTCCTGGCCATTCACTTAACAACTTCTTTTGCATTGAATTAATAACTCCCCCCTGGGGTTTTCTAAGGTAGTAAAAGTAGAGACAGTTCTCAATTTGTGGTGAACTGGCCCCTTTCTGCATGTCAATGGAGTAAAGTCACTGAAAGAAATTGGTTCTGTGGCTCTGTTGGTAGGGGACGGGGATGACTTTGGGGAGTTTGCGTGCCTGATTTATCTGTCAGTTAAATGAGTCTAAGATTTCCCTCACTGGGAAACAGCGAGAGAGGGGACACAAGCAGGGGGAATGTGAGAGGAGAAGCAGGCTTCCAGCTGAGCAGGGAGCCTGATGTGGGGCTCAATCCCAGGACCCTGGGATCATGACCTGAGCTGAAGGCAGACACTTAACGACTGAGCTACTCAGGTGCCCTAGTTTTGAGAATTGTAATTAATGGAGGAAAGTAGGCCTGAAATAAGATCTGATAGGATTTGGGAGGAGCCCATTGGCTTGAATGTTTTAAATATCCAGTCAGTGTTTAAGTAGAGAATGATCATGAATATAATCTCAGGTGACTAGAGCTGACATTCCCAGAAAATTCTTCCTTATTTCTGGTGTAAAACGCTTAGAACTGTTTAAGCCTATTTTCCTCAAGTTTTGTTAACTTTACCATGGAGACGTAGGAGACTATTATGGAGGCTTATTGCATAAGGGGATTTTAAAGTGAACAGGAAAGTCATTTTTGGCAAGCACTTAATGTAATTGTTTCAACATCTCTATGAATCTAGGCACTTAATGATTTTGCTAAAACCTCTTAGCAGTTTTTAAATCCCATAGCACTGCTTAAGAATGTACCGCTCATCCTCTACCCTGGCTAAATTTTAGTGGTGTTTGTGAACGTCTGTTTAGTTAGAATTGTGGTGCACATTAACTTCTCTTTTCTTGCTCAGGATTTTCAGAGAATGAGAATGAGAAATTAAAACTGTCAGATGTCCATTTTGGATAAAATACTAACATGGATAGCAAACAGCTGGTTTTGTGTTCATTGAGGGTTAAGTAGGAAGGGACTACTAGTTCCTTGATCTTCTATCTGGGAAAGCTAAGGAACAGAGTTTAAGCACTTGTTCAAAGTACAGGTAAGAGCTAAGACTAGTACACACTTGAATGTGTGTGTATATCTTAAAGTTTGTGAGATGTCTACAACTCAGCTACATTTTGCACAATTTTCGTTTTTAGGACAGTGCAATGCAACAAGCATTGGTCTCTTCTGCTAGATACTGCAGAGTCCTTATGATTAAGATTATTTCTGACCTTGATTTGCTTAGGCAAAAACACTGAGCTAATAGGATCTAATTTGAGTCCTGGTCCTGCCACCTAGTTCCTAGGACTTGGTGAAGTCTCTTATTCTCGAGGCTTTAGTTTCTTCCACAAAATAGGAATAGCAGTGCTTGCCCCAAGGTGTTATTTTCTAAATTGCTTGTTCTCATAGTGTTTCCCAGAAAAGCATCACTTAGAAACTTGTTATAAGTGTACATCTTCAGGCCTGGAAACAGGGTGAGGCTTGGCAATCTCTTGTGATTTAAGTACTTCAGCCATTATTTGAATTGTTAGCTTGTTATTTCCAGATAGAAATATTACGGAAAGATCCCTGTATCCTTTATGTAATTTCCCTCAGTGGTGACATGTAAAACTATAGTGCAGTATTAGGGTACTGATTATTGATGAGTCAATTTTTCCACCCCAAGGATGCCTCATGTCCTTTTATAGCCAACCTCTACCCACAACCCACCCCATCCCTAAGCCTTGGCAACTAGTAGTCTGTTGTCCATAGCTATAACTTTGTCATTTCAAGAAAGTTATAGGAATGGAATTTCACAATCATAACCTTCTGGGATTGGCATTTTTCACTCAACATATTTATTTGTTGAGTCATTTAGGTTGTGTGTATCAGATTATTCCTTTTTATTGCTGAGTAGTATTCCATGGTATGGATGTACATGGAGGACATCTGGGTTCTCAGTTTTTAGCTGTTAGGTATAAAATGGCTACAAACATTTGTGTACAGCTTTTTGTGTGATCAGTATGTGTTTTAGCAAGTCCTCCGGAAGAATGACAAAATTCAGGTTTGAGAGCTGTTGCCCTAGACTTGAAGTCTTCCTCCTTCCCCTACATGTTTAAAGTCTGTTTACCACTTCATATCCAGAGTGACCCTTTTATTTCTTAAATTTTTTACTTTATTTTCTGTAGGCTCCACTCCTAGGTGGAGCCCAACGCAGGGCTTGAACTCACAACCCTGAGATCAAGACCCTAGCTGATACCAAGAGTTGGATCTTTAACCAACTGAACCATCTAGGAGTGATCCCTTTTTTTTTTATTTTTAAAAAATGTCTAAAGATTTTATTTATTTATTTGCAAGAGTGAGGCAGACAGAGATAGCGAGAGAGAGCATGAGCAGGGGGGAGAGGGAGAAGCAGACTCTCACAGAGCAGGGGGCCAGAGGCGGAAGTCGATCCCAGAACCCTGAGATCATGACCCAAGCCAAGGGCAGATGCTTAACTGAGCCACCCTGGCATCCCAGGAGTGATATTTTTAAAAGATCACATCACACCCTTATCAGAATTTTCCAGTGGCTTCCTATCACTGGGAATAAAATTCTGAATTTTTACTTCTCGTGACCTAGGAGACTGTAATCTGGTTTTATGTTCTCTTCATTGCCTGGGATTCTTCCTCCATGTTCACTTGCACTCTTGCTGTTTTGGTCTCTTGTTCCTCAGTGAGGCCAGACACATCCTTACCTTAGTGTCTGAGTTGCTCTTCTCCTGCTGGAGCTCTTTTCCCAGTCATCCACATGCTTGGCTTCCTCTCTTTAATCTCTGCCCAAATGTCACCTTGATAGAGAGGGCTTCTTTCACCATTATGTAAAACAGCAAATTCTACACCAGTTTCATTTCCCATCATTTTCTTCCCTATCTTCATCTTTTTCAGAGAACTTTTAACCCACCTGTTTTTGTATCTGTGTGCAGGTAAATAATCTTGACTCCTAGAATGTACACTTTGTAAATGCAGGACTGCATTTGTATCTTTAGAGGCTAGCACAGGTCCTAGTAATAGATATTCAGTAAGAATGATGAATGAATTGTAGGATTGTATGTATGAAGTTTAAAATGCTTTGAGAAGTGGAAACTTACATAACATGGATCATTGTAAAGGACCAGTATTTTTCTCTGTGTTAGCCATAATTGATAATACAGTCCTGGCCAAGGACTTGACATCAAAAGATGTTGGGAGGAGGTAACTTGGGAAGGGGAACATTTGCTATGCCTTGGGACTTATTCAGCTGCCACAACAATCCTGTGAAGTAGGGCATTCTCTCCATTTTGCAGATGACCCTACATCACAGAGAAAGCTTGGATTTGAACCCAAATTTGATAACTAAAAGCTTGTTGTTTTAATACTGATACGTGCCACATTTAAAAATAAGTTCTGCATTTGATGAAATGATACAGTAGACAATTAAAACAACCATAAAATGTTAACATTTCAAGTTTCCTAGAGGGCCCGTGTACTTTACCCAATATCCCAGGCCCTGTACACAACAGCACATGGAGTAGTCACATTCACATCCTAAATTTAACTTATTGGAAATTACTATTTCAGCTACAACAAACCTTAATATTTCTTTGTATTATCTTTCCTTGAATGGCCCCATCTCTATTGAGGTAAATTTTACATACAATAAAATAAACAGATCTTAAATGTATATTTTTATAAGTGTTGTCAATTATATATACCCTGTAACTACCACATCAAGGTGGGGACCAGGACCTCCTTGAACCTGGGATCCTTAGTGTATTACATGTGGTAGGTGCTCAACAAATGTTTTTGAGTAAAATGTATAAAGGTTTTTCGAGACTGACATGAATTATAATAGGAAAGTCTGAATTGATGTTCCCTTTCTTTCTTGTAAGAAGCAAAGATATTAAAAGGTAACTAATAATCAGAGGTTTACTCAAAACTGGGATGATGGAAAAGAAATGTCTGCAGCACTCCTAACAGAAAGTAAGCTATGAAATGTCAGCAGCTCCCTGGTGTTCCCTAGTGCATTTTGAGGGTGAGACCAGAGACTGGAAAGAAGCATTCCCCATGGAGTGGAGCTAGGGGCCCCGGAAGGAGTTTCCTAGGAAGCAGAACTGAGGCCCCCAGAAACTACCAGGAAGGGAAGTTTCTATTTCTGCCTGGTGGAATTTTATATTGCTGCAGACCAGTGACCACAGCAGATTTTCCTCTCTCCCTTTTTCTGAGTCACAATTTTGATGTGGTTATCTTGGTCCTATGCCACCTTTTTGTATATTGGTTAGGGTGGGGCAAGTTAACTTGTCTTTAAGTTCTTAGATTGCTGGACCAGGAGAGCCCTCTGGAGCAGATGAGAGGTGCACATTTCCCACACTTTCTGAACTTTGACCTGGATGCAATGTCTAGATGAGACTTGAGAGTTGACCCATTGGGAGAGAATTTAATGTGTTTTATTTTTTTATTTTTATTTTTATTTTTTTAAAGATTTTATTTATTTATTTGACAGAGAGAGATCACAAGTAGGCAGAGAGGCAGGCAGAGAGAGAGGGGGAAGCAGGCTCCCTGCTGAGCAGAGAGCCTGATATGGGGCTCCATCCCAGGACCCTGAGATCATGACCTGAGCCGAAGGCAGAGGCTTAACCGACTGAGCCACCCAGGTGCCCGGATTTAATGTATTTTATATATGAGAATTAGTATGTATAAATATTTGGTCAGCAAAGAAACATATCAGAGAATGTTAGTTGTCTATCAAAGATCCACTTTATGTTTCAAATTGTCACATGTAGCTGCTCATTGCAATCAAGCTAAAAGGGTTTTAGACTCCTTTGCAGTTAGTTGTGACTCCATAACTAATATTTGATCATTGAGATGTAAGCAGAAGTGCTGTGTGGTACTTCTGAGAAGTCTCCTTAGGGAGGTATGTTTCTTGGAATGGACATGAAATGACAGGCTTACAACTACTCTGGGCCATGAATGTAAAGGCCAGGCTCTAGAAATGGCAGAGTGTGTACTGTTAGGAGTCTAGGTCTCCGAAGACTTTAATGAGAAACCCCTGTATTTTCACACTTCCACTGACTCGTGTGTCACCAGATTTCCTGGTCTTTCCAAATAAATGAAATATGGTGTTTTGTAGTTTTAATTACCATTTTTCTTAGAGTCAGGTAGAACATATTTTCATATATTTAAGGACCACTTGTGTTTCTTTTAGCCCATTTTCCTGTTGGAGTATTGATAAACATAATGGTTTATAGGTACTTTATATTTCAGGGAATATATATCTGTGATATGAGTTGTGATTTGAATTTGCTTATGACCATTCTCGTCAAACGTAGAAGTTTTTGAATTTTGTTAATCAGATTATTGACTTTTTTTAATTGCCTCAAAAATTTTATATCATACTTATAAAGTCTTTTTCTATCTTGAGATTAGAAAAAATATTTTCCCAAACTTTGCTATGTTTTGGTTTACATTTCTTTTTTCTTTTTTGCATTTTTAAATGCGAAGATTTTATTATTTGTCAGAGAGAGAGAGAGCAGAAGCAGGGGGAGCAGCAGGCAGAGGGAGAAGCAGGCTCCCTGCTGAGCAAGGAGCCCGATGTGGGACTTTGTCCCACAACCCTGGGGTCATAACCTGAGTTGAAGGCAGATGCTTAACCAACTGAGCCAGCCAGGCACCTCATTTTTTGCATTTTTAGTTTATAACTTAGACAGTTTCTCATTTTACTTCACCGTAACTCCTCTTAATCTTAATCTAGTACCTTGACTTCTGGTTCCAGGGAGGACATAAGATCAAATAAATTATCTAGCATAGATAGGATCAATTAAAGAAGGTATGGGCACAGTGAAGTGAGAAGAGGTTTTAGCAATAAATTTCAAAAGAATCAGATTAGTTTCTTGTGGGTGTCATACCCTCTCTTGCCTTTGGGCCTCAACAAATGCCCATTAATTAATTCTTTCTTACTATTCCTTATCCTTCTCCCAACCTTACCCATTTACTTAGATTTCTCACCATAACAGCTAGGACCTAGTCAATTTGTTTACTGCTATATCCCTAACACCTAGAATAGTGTATGGCACATAGTGGGGTCTTAATCTTTGGTAGGCAAAGAACTAGACATGGCATGGAATATAGTTGCTTACTGAAAATCCACTTTTGTGTAGTCTCTGAAATCTTTGCTCAGCTCAGTTCTCTGGTGTCCCGGCAACTGCTCTGTGTTGGGCTTCTGGGAGTCTCACCCTGTCTCATACAGCTCGAGACCAAGCATTGGAGAAGAGTATCTATGAAGATTCATCATAGAATACATTTTTTAAATGAGTAGTATATGGAAGAAACAGGTGCAGTGCTAATGTGAGAACTGTATATGGGGGTCTGTAGTTAGAGACACATGGGTGAGTTAGATGAAAGCAGAAAATGGGGAATCTAGGATGGCAGAAGAGTCTGGATGTCTTCTGAAAGGCGATGGAGAACTATTACCTGTTACAAATTTTAAAAAGAGCTGCAAGTGTGTTTTGTTAGAACTAGAGTAAAACTGTCCACGAAATGTTTTGTTCAACAGATTAAAAGTACTTAATGTCTTTGTAGAACTCCCTCCCTGTGGTAGGACATTAATATTGAATATCTTTAATAGGACCACTTTCCAAAGATTATTTTTTTTTCTTTTATTATTTGGGTCTTCTGAGTATTAGATTGAAGGAAGGAAAATGAAATACCTAAGATTATGCCATTTACATTTTTTCTGATATTAATGAGTTGTTCAAATGCCATGTGGATCAATATTTTATATGGAATTAGCATAGTAAAAGAGGAAGTATTGTCACTACTTTTATTAATTATTCTCATCCTTATTACCATTATTATTTAAAATAAAGTTTCTATATTAAAGTTTTGCCATCCTTTACTGGCAAGTCTTTGAGTATCAAATTCCAGCCTCAGTAATTTACTCCTCTAGGTTATGTACTGTATTTCCAGGTTTTTCTTGTTAAATGATAATCTATAGGGGCTAACAGGCTAATTGTGTTACTTTAATTAGGATAGCCACTTGCTAAATATCCAGAACTTGAGGGAATGTGACAGTGGATGGACACCTTTTTAATGCAGGGTCTGAGACTCAATTTTGGGAGAGCAGGCAGCTCAGTAAAGGACCTGAGCTTGTTGAAGAGGAGGGAATGGTTTGGCTTCTGGATGTGGAAAGGGTGGAAAGAGGGAGATTTGAATTGTCCAGACACTCTGTTTAATTCTGTGCCCAAGCCTAATTCTTCCCCCTCCTTTTCCCCCCCTTTCTTTTTTTTTCCCCCATCATGATTAGTGTATTCTTTAATACCCATTACCTATTTTACCCATCCTCCCACCCACCTCCCCTCTGGTAACCATTGGTTTGTTCTCAACAGTTAAGAGTCTGTTTCTTGCTTTGCTCATTTGTTTTGTTTTATTTTGTTTTGTTTTTTTTAAAGATTTTATTTATTTATTTGACAGAGAGAGACACAGCGAGAGAGGGAACATAAGCAGGGGGAGTGGGAGAGGGAGAAGCAGGCTTCTGGCTGAGCAGGGAGCTGGATATGGGGCTTAATCCCAGGACCCTGGGATTATGACCTGAGCTGAAGGCAGATGCTTAATGACTGAGCCACCCATCCTCCCTGTTTGTTTTGCTTCTTAAATTCGACATATGAGTGAGATCACGTGGTATTTGTCTTTCTCTGACTGACTTATTTCACTTAGCTTAATACTCTCTAGCTCTATGCATGTTATTGCAAATGGCAAGATTTCATTCTTTTTATGGCTGAATAATATTCCATTTATATATACCACATCTTTTTCCATTCACCTATCCATGGACACTTGCACTGCTTCCATAGTTTGGCTATTGTAAATAATGCTGCAATAAACGGGTGCAAATATCCCTTTGAAATAATGTTTTGTATTTTTTAAATATTTTTTTTCAAAGATTTTTTATTTATTTGAGAGAGAGAGAGAGAAAGCATGAGAGAGGAGAAGGTCAGAGGGAGAAGCAGACTCCCCGTAGAGCTGGGACCCCGATGTGGGACTTGATACCGGGACTCTAGGATCATGACCTGAGCCGAAAGCAGTCGCTTAAGCAACTGAGCCACCTAGGCGCCCCATATTTTTTTTGAATAAATACCCAGTAGTGTAATTACTGGATTGTAGGATAGTTCTGTTTTTAATTTTTTGAGGAAACTCCATACTGTTTTCCGGAGTGGCTGCACCAGTTTGCATTCCCACCAATGGTGCAAAAAGGTTCCTTTTTCTCCACATCCTCACTAACACTTGTTTTTTGTATTTTTTATTTTAGCCATTCTGACTGCTGTGAGGTGTTATCTCATTGTAGTTTTCATTCGCATTTCCCTAGTGATGGGTGATGGTGAGCATCTTTTCATGTGTCTGTTTGCCCTGTATATCTCCTTTGGAGAAATGTCTGTTCATGTCTTTGCCTATTTTTTAATTGGATTATTTGGTTTTTGGATGTTGAATTGTATCAGTTCTTTATATATTTTGGCTACTAAACCTTTATCAGATATGTCATTTGCAAATGTCTTCTCCCATTCCACAGGCTACCTTTTAATTTTGTTTCCTTCACTGTGCAAAACCAAGGCTAATTCTTAATTATTACATTAGATATTTCTTACTAGCTAAGTATTATTTTAAATCCCACTCCCCACCCTACTTTTTCTTTTATTAGAAGAGTAACTGGTTTGGGGGGCAAGGATAAGAAAAAGAAAGGTAAATAAGAGAATATTTCCCCAATAATGGACTTAAGATGACTTGTTTTTTTCTGTTACTTTTTTTCTCTTTTTGCTTCAGTGTCGGTATATTTTATTGCCTGTCTTCAAATCCATTAATTATATTTTCTGTTGTGCCGCTAACCCATATGGTAAGTTCTTAACTTCTGTTATTTTATTTTGCAGTTATTGGATGTCTGCTTGGTTTCTTTAAAAAATATTCTAGGGATGCCTGGATGGCTCTGTTAGTTCAGTGTCTGACTCTTGGTTTTGGCTCAGGTCATGGTTTCAGGGTCGTGAGGTTGAGCTCTGGGTCAGGCTCCACAGCGGCGTGGGGCCTGCTTGATTCTCTCTCTCCCTCTTTGTCCCTTGTCCCCCTCACCCTACTTATATGCACATGCTCTCTCTCAGGAAAAAATTCTAATTCTCTGTTGATGTACTCCATCTTGTCATCCTCATTGTCAATCTTTACTTCAATTTTCTTTAACATTCATTGCAGTTATTTTGAAATCTTTTCTGCTAACAACAATATCTGGATCATCTTTGTAAATTTTTGTAGCTCTTGGCTATTAGTAACTTTACCCTGACAATTCTTACCCACTAAGTTTTTATATCATGGTCAGTACTGTGGGTGATACTTTGTAGAAGTTCTGGATTATGTTCTCTGCCTCTAATAAGTGTTGAATTTTGTTCTAGTGGCCAGTTAAATTACTAGCAGTTCACTTAAATTCTGATGAAGACTGGATTTAGACTGTTATGGGGTGGGAGGGGAGGGCGGTTATTTCAGTTTTGACCTTACTCCTAGGGTATAGACTTTCCTCCTAGAGCATGGTCTATATTTCTAGGGCATGACATTTTTTGCACCTCATCTAAAAGCCTAGGAGCCACTGTGGCTGGATTTGAATTCCATCATCTTCCCAGCACTGTGCAGCCTCTGAAATATTTGCTCAGCTCTCCAGGCTCTCAGCAGCCGTTCTCTGCTAGGCCTCTAGAGCCTCACCCTGTGATCATACAGCTTGGAACTAAGGACAGGAGATTTCTGTAAAATTTCAGGAGTTCATCTTCTGCAGTTTTCTCCTGTGTACTTCAGTCCTCTCCATCACCTGACCTCCCAATCTCAGCTACTGTAGCAATCTCAAACTCCAGTCTTTGTTTCCTCTGCCTGATGAGGATGTAACTTTATTCTTGAACTCCACTTCCAAGCAGGGTGAATGTAAAACTCACTTTGTTTCTTTCTTTCTTTCAAGTATCATGGCTCTGTTTTGGTTGCTCTCCAATCCTGAGAATAGTTATTGTAATTATATATTTTGTCTGTTTTATGTTAGGAAGGCTAAGTCTAATACCAGCCATTCTGTTATGGCTGGAACCAAAAGTCCAAGACAACTTAAATTTTCAGTTGATACAGTTGTCAATGAGAGGTGGAGTTTGGTACATATGCTTGGCTGATTCTTATTTTTCTTTTTTTTTTTTTAGTTATACTTCAAGTATAAAGAGTCTTTAATTAACTGTTGATGTGGGTGGGTAGCTGGATTATTAGAATTTTCAAAAGCTTTGAAGAGAACTCCCACAAGTTATTTTATATTGAAAAGGTTCCCATAGAACTGTTAATTTCTTTTTCTTACAGAGCAAGTCTCCTCTGTGAAAGATTGTAGCTGTAGGAAATTTAGCATATGTCAGTCCTTTTTGAAAAACTCAGCTGGAAGCAAGCCTATTACTGTGATTTTGCTTCCTGATTAGATCAGAGAATGCCTAGGGTATGCATATCTAAGAATGATGGCAAATGAAATAGGTCTAATCTCAAAACGACTTTTTGAAATATAACAAATCAGGACACATGGGGGTGAAGCTAAAAGTCTTTTTAATGTTCTGTTCTCTGAGATTACTTGCGTTCTGAATGTTTAAGAATGTTAATTCTAGCAATTGACATCTCTGCAAATGACTGTGTAAATCACAGAGCTTACAATTTCTTGAGTACAGGTAAGATTGCTTTAATGGCTGTCAGGCTACTATTGCATTTTGGAGAATGTCAAATGTGTCCTTTTCTGCAAAAGCTGAAGATCCTCCTGAAAGATTATAGCATAAAAGGGCCTTAACTATAAACTAGTTCAATATCCTCTGTGGCAGCTTCTGAAATGGCTTCCAATGATCCTGGCCTCGTGGTATTCATGCCTGTATTAGTTTGCTTGGGGCAACCATAACAAAATACCACTGACTGGGTAACATAAACATAAAAATGTATTTTCTCACAGTTCTGGAGGCTAGAAGTCCAAGGTCAAGGTCTTGACAGGTTTTGTTTCTACTATAGCCTTTCTCCTTGCCTTGTTTGTTGATGGCTATCTATCTTCTCAGTGTTTTCACAGGATATGTCCTCAGCCCACTTGTCCTTGGTGTCTTTTCCTCTTTTTGTGAGGCTACAAGTCATATGGGATTAGGGCCTCACCTATAACACTTAACATTATTACCTCTCTAAAGGCTCTATCTCCTAATACAATCACATTCTAATGAGAGTTAGGACGCAGTTTTTGGGTGACTCAATTCAGTCCATAACAATGCCCTTGTATAATTCCTTCCCCTTGAGTGCTGAATGGACCTAGTGACTTCGTTCTAATAAATCAAATGCGGCAAAAGTGTCAGGTCATTTTTGCTGTTAGGCTCCAAAAGACTTTTGCTTCTCTCTTGCTCAATCTCTCTCTCTCTCTGGCTCTGTTTGCTTGTTCTGATGGAAGCAAACTGCGAAGTTGAGAGCTGCCCTGTGGAGAGGCCCACTTGGCAAGGAACAGAGGATATCTTATGGCTAGCAGCCAGCAAGGAATTGAGGCCCATGGTCCAGTAACAGTAGGAATTGTATCCTGCCAATAGCCACATGAGTGAGCTGGGAAACAGATTCTTTCCCAGTTGAGCCTTGAGATGACTGTAGCCTCAGGTAACACCTTGACTGCAGTTTGGTGAGAGACTGAGCCAGGGGACCCAGCTAAACTGCACTGGATTTCTGACTCAGAAATTGTGAGGTGATAAATGTTGTTTTAAGCAACTGAGTTTTGTTATACTCATAATATAAAATAATACATATATTTTGTTATACACTCTAGAAACTCTATACAATGAGAGAAGTTAATACACTCTCATTGTTGAGAATAAATAAATTACCACTTCTGGACTAGCCATGTGTAGTATAATGCTGTTTCTTTCCATGTATTATCTTCTTTAATTCTCAGAATAACCTGTTTTTATCCTTATTCTACAGGAAAGAAACAAAGTTTAAAATCGGGTAGATAAATGCCTTAGGTCATGCTCCTAAAAGGTGATAAGTGGGGATCTGAACCCATAGGCCCAATCCAGACCTGGCACCAACACAGGCTCTATAATTTGTGTGGCTCTGTGAAAAAAAAAATGCAGGGTTCCTATTTAAAAATTGTTGGGAATTTTAAAATGGTAACTGCAGAGCATGAAACCAAGTTCAGGGCTTTTTTTGAGTGTGGGGTTCTATGTGACTACACAAGTTGCTTGCCCATGAAGCCTGGCTCATACTCTTACCTAGTATGCAATATTGATTCCACCTCTAAGTAGGAAAATATTCTAGCACACTTAAATATTTAAGCACGCTGAAGCCAGTTAGACAAAATGACATAGGATCAGGAGTTCACATGCTGAGCCTACAGTTCTCTTCTCTACATCACATTGCTTCCTAGGACAGTAATCTCCATGTTCTACCCGACACCTTACCTGGGCTTTGAAGCTTCTGTGAAGTCCTGTTCCCACCAGTGGATTCTTCAGCAAGGATGATAGGAACACTGATGCTGTTCCTGCTTGACTGGCCATATTCTGGTATATGTTCTACTGGGGGCATATTGCCTGAATGGGAAGGGGGCACACAGAACCAAGGAATTCTCTGCCCAATTCCAATAGTATCTGGTGAGCTTCTTCCTATCTAAGCAACTATTTCCTTGAAGGCTTCTTTTGTGGTAAAGGGTTAACTCATCAGGCCTGAGTTACCCAAACCACATACATGCCAAAGGTCTTTAGGACAGACCCTTGACTATCACCTGAGAGATAATCTCTAAGCCCTTGGAATATCCTACCTGATAAGAGTATATTTGTGTACTTGGGGTCTTGGGCCAGGCCAGATAATTTATACTAACAATGTGATTTAGTATCTTTTTTTCACCTGGGACCCTGGGCCTCACCGTATCAGCTTGACTTCTGGAGGGGATTGGAAACTGTCATGTGGGTGCTCCATAAAATTCTGGATATCAACCCTTGGGTGAGCTTCCCTGGTAGGCAACACCATACATGTCACACATCATTTCTGAGAGAAGCACTGTCCCACTCCACTGGGAGAGAACATCTAGAAGTTTGTATTGGTTTCTCTTGGACTCTGCCCTATGTGCTTTTTTCCTTTGTTGATTTTAATCACTATACTTTTACTGTAATAAACCATAACCATTAGTATAATCACTTTTCTGGGTTCTATGAGGCCTTCTATTGAGTTCAGGGGTCTCCAACACTCTCCCATTTTATTACTTGCGTGTATGGTGTTCTTTTCCTCTGCCTTCTTTCAAGATTTTCTCTGTGTCTTTGATTTTCTGCAGTCTGAATATGATATGCCTATGTGTAGGGTTTTTTGTATTTACCCTGTGGTTCTCTGAGCTTCCTGGATCTGGGGTTTGGTGTCTGTCATTCAGTTTGAAAACTATCTCAGCCATTATTAATTCAGATATTTCTTCCACACTTTGTCTTCTCCTGGTATTCCCATTACATGTATGTTATACCTTTTGTAATTGTCCCACAGTCCTTAGGTAATCTGTTCCCTTTGTTTCATTTCTTTTTTCTCATTGATTTTCAGTGTGAGGGGGTTCTATTGACACATCTTCAAGCTCAGTGATTCTTTCTTCATCCATGTCCAATTCATTGATGAGCCCATCAAAAGCACTCTTTATTTCTATTACAGTTTTTTTGATCTATAACTTCTGTCCTAGAGTCTCCATCTCTCTGCTTACATTACCCATTTGTTCTTGCATGTTGTCTACTTTTTCCATTAGTGCCCGTAACATATAAATCATAGTTATTTAAAATTTCCTATCTGATAATTCTAAAATTACCCATAAAATCTCTCACATCTGACTCTGATCCTGATGTTTGCTTTGTCTCTTAAGACTGTTTTTTTTTTTTTTGAAGATGGAATCAGGAGGGACACAAACCATAAAAGACTGTTAATCTCACGAAACAAACTGAGGGTTACTGGGGAAGGTGGGGGGGTAGGGAAAGGGTGGCTGGGTTATGGACATTGGGGAGGGTTTGTGCTATGGTGAGAGTGCTGTGAAATGTGTAAGCCTGATGATTTGCAGACCAGTACCCCTGGGGCAAATAATACATTATATGTAATCAAAAAAGAAAGAGAAAGAAAGAGAGAGAGAGAGAGAGAGAGAAAGAAAGAAAGAAAGAAAGAAAGAAAGAAAGAAAGAAAGAAAGAAAGAAAGAAAGAAAGAAAAACCGTGTGTTTTGCCTTTTAGCATGTCTTATAATTAGTTGGTAGTTGGACATGATGTATCTCTCTGAGGTTAATAGGATTTTAGTGTTAGGTTTGTTTATCTGGCTGGGAGTTAGGCTGTGTTTAACTTTTTTTGAGAGTAGGAAAGTGGAATTGGAGAGAGGCAGAGGGAGAAGAGAGAGAGAGAATCTTAAGCAGGCTCCAAGCCCAGTGGGCCTCCATCTTACAATCCTGAGATCATGACCTGAGCCAAAATCAAGTTGGACACTTAACCAACTGAGCCACGCAGGCACCTGTGTTTACTATTTTTAACCTTAGCTTCTTATTGGGATGATATATATATATACACACACACACATTCACACACATACATACATACACATGCACATATACATATATGTGTGTATATACATGTATAAAATATGATCTTAACATGCTGCTTTAAAAAGCACAGGAAAGGGTGCCTGGGTGGCTCAGTCATTAAGCATCTGCCTTTGGCTCAGGTCATGATCCCAGGGTCCTGGGATCAAGTCCCACATTGGGCTTCCTGCTTGGCGGGAAGCCTGCTCTCCCTCTCTCACTCCCTCTGCTTGTGTTCCTGCTCTCGCTGTCTCTCTCTCTCTATCAAATAAATAAATAAAATCTTAAAAACCACAGAAAAGACTAGAAGGAAATATACCCAAATATTAATGATGAATGCATATTGATCATTGTTTATTGGATGATGCTTGTTGGTTTTTTCCCCTTATTTTCTACATTGAACATATATGACTTTAAAGAAGAACTTGCAAAAAATTGAAGAATATGATTTCCTGTGGAGTTGTTATGGGATAAGCAACCAGCCATCTTAATTTGAGGCATATGCTTAATGAGATGGCTTATTTTAATATCTGTTAATTATTGCTACTGTGTTAGATAATGTGAAGAAGAAGAGCCTTTTGCTGTTATGAGGTGGCCATTCCATATAGGGTTTGTCTTTGTTTTCTCAATATAGTCAGTGGGGTGAAGAACATTTGATGAAGTGAGAGGGTTTGGCTTGTGTTCGTTGTTTTCCAGTCTACTTGGAAAAAGCAAGGTAAACTCATTGTGTAGGATGATCATGAGAGCTAAACGCAGATATGCAGCTCCTCTCATGTAAACCTGTTTTAAGAATAACATAATCTGTAAGACCCTTGGAAATTTTAGTCAAAAGCAGGTATCAAAGTCATGCATGTTGCTGAGATTTATTTGTGAAACTCACCTACAGAGATGCTAAGTAATTCTACCACACTCCCTACTTGTGCCCTATTAATTCTAGAAATCTGTACAGAAGCACTTTATAACTTTATCTCACTCCTTCTGTCTTTTGTAGATCATTTAAGAACAGGGTCAATTTGAGCTCATGAGATCTTTCTGATTTTTTTCTTTGGTATATGTAAAACTGAGTGATAATATGTGGCTCTTTGTCTTCAGCACTGTGATTGTTATGTCTTCCATTTATATTTGCCCTTTCCTTTTAATGTCTTCTTTCCCCTTGCCCTTGCTGAATTATTTCAGGCCCACATCTTTCTTTATCCATCATAATTCTTTCCTTTCATCTTCGCATCTCAGCCATCCTTCACATTGTCTTTAGCAAACTTCCTGAGACATGCTCACAAACTGTAAATGGCTCTTTATTGCCTGGCTACAAAGTTTAATCCAACAGAACACTATAATGTTCCAACCTGTCTCTCTAACCTTGTTTTCCACTGTGGCACGTCATTCCATGCTGCAGCCAAATGGGAGTTCTTAGTGAGCCTAGAATTCTTCATTCCTCTGCACCTTTGCATTCACTCCATCCTGAGTCTGGGAGGCCCTCTCCTCATTTCTGCTGCCCCAAACTTGTCTCTAGAACCTGGTCCAGTGTGAACACACTCATGAAGCCATCTGTGATTCTTGTGCCACACTCTACCTTAGACAAAAACCAATCCCCCCCACCCTATTGCTTTTTTTTTCTGTGAAATTAGTATGTCACTTAGTCTCTGCTTTGAAGCATAGTTATCCTTGTGAAGAAGGCTCCTTTCCATCCACAAATTTATAAGACTCCACAAGATCGAAACTAGATCATCATCATCTCTTCAAAATGCCAACAGGTGGTGTTGGTCACTGATGAATTAATTAGCATAGCACCACATGGTTTACAAAGTTCTTTGACACACATCTGTTCTTTCATTTGGCCCAGACAACCCTCATCAGTAGACTGAGCAAGTGTATCATCATTTCATAGATAAAGTCACTGGGGTGCCAAGAAGTTAGGTGCCATTCAAAGATCATGGGAGGGAAAAACAACTGGATGCCTGCCATAGGGAGGCATCCCTATGCAACAGGGACTGTTGCAAGTACTATCTCATATAATCCTCACAGCAACCATATGGGGTGTGTATTATCAGCCGTATTTTAGAGATGAGGAAACTGAAGCCCAGGGAAACTCAGAATAACTTAGTATCAGATAAAACTAGAAAGTAACAGAATGGGCACTCAGAATCCTTTCTGTCTAACAAGTGGTTCATGCCTTTTTCCACTGTGAGGTCTTCCCTTTGTCTTATATGTCATTGAAGTTAATGAAATGTGATTAGCAAGTATGGCTTTAAAACAAATTCTTTTACAATTCGAGGCATAAATGGTGCCCGATCAGCCTGGGGCTGTGGACTTCGGGTAAGTTGCAGCAGGAACTGGATGTCCAGCAGAGGGAGTGAGAGAGCAACATCTGCCTGGTGAGAAGGTCTGAGCTGTATACATGATCACAGTGTTGTTGCCTTTCCTGTTTCAATATTTTACTTGGCTGCTAGGGTGTTGTTCATGATCACTGCTTTGCCTTTTAGTAAGAGAATTGCCTCTGTCACTGTTGTTGGCTTATCTAAGAAGGGGGTAAGAATTGATGTCATAGAGAACACAAACTGTCGTTGGACCCCATTATATGCTTCTTGGGGCAGATAGAAAGAAGCCCAAGGAAAAGCCTCATGGGTTAAGAATCCATCTGACAAAACCTGGTAGGATCAAAGTATATGTTATCTTAAGTCATTTCTAGAACAAGACAAATCTTAAATAAATAAAAACAGAAAATAGGAGATTGTATAAAAGAGTCATTTCCTGGAATGTTATATGTAGGGAAACTGGGGCCTTCTGAGGCATAATGTAGAAAGCAGATGGTGGAGATAGTCCAGGGGAGCTGCACTGAAGGGTTAGGAGGCAGGCTGATGAAGCCAAGATGGTCCAAGAGGGTGACAGTGTGCTGAATGACCAAGCAGTTGTACTGCATGCCCTGAGAACTGGTAGATCAGGTTTGGTCTGCAGAGATGAGGTTGGGACAGAGAAAGTAGGGATACGGTTATAGTTGAAAGCTAAGGGTAGCTGGGTAAAGACTCAGAGGTGAACCAAGTGGAGAACTATGGTTACAGTTGGCTGTGAGGTAGGAAATGTGAAGTGTGAAGAGATGAACCAAGTCTTAAACTCACCAGAGTAAGGATGGGGGAATATTTATGGAGTAGATTTAGGGACTATTATGGGATATTTATGGAACGTGCAGTGCCTGGATGGAGGGAGCAGTCATATACATTATTGCACTAAGACGTATTTGGGGATAGGGAGCCATTCTTTATACTCCCTCAACAGTGCACTGCAAAGTATCTTGATTACTTAGAGGCTGTCACATGAAGCAAAGGCATCCCAGACATCTGGTGGCCTCGAATTGTCTTCCAGCAAGATCTGCTTTTTTTTTTTTTCCTCCTTCCAGTCTTTGGCACATATACATTCTTCTCTTGACTTGTGGCAGGCTGAAGAGACATGATTAGGTTTCTGTTATATTCCTGATTAGGATTCTTGCACATAGGTTAGAGCCTCTCTGATGACCTGGGGAATGGTTCCAGTTATTTGGTGGACATGAAACAACCATTTCAATTTATGAGTTCTACAAGATTTAAGGCAGGGCAGTGGGAGCAGGGTTTGTGCATAGTGCCAAGAATTCATCTCCAGATAGCTGGTGAAACCATTAAGCCCTTTTGGCTACTGATGTTAAATTCAGAACTCACATAAGCCAGGATTCATCGTTATTGGCTCATCAAAATCATAGTTTAAAAATTCAAAGTATTAAAAAAATTTTTTTGTTGAAACAAAGCTGAAGAAATATGTCTAAATGAATTTTTGTGATACAAAATTCATGGCGTGTTTTTATAAATAATGTTTTTCTCATTTTAAAAATGGTAGATGCTTGTGGAAGAAAAAATTGGGAAACATAAAAGTACAAAAAGAATAAAGAAAATATCACTTGTAATCCTCTACTTAGAGATGAACACTTTTTAAAAAAAATCAATAAATCAATTATTTTTTAAATTAACATATATTATTAGTTTCAGAGGTAGAGGTCAGTGATTCATCAGCCTTATATAATACTCAGCAGTCATTACATCATGTGCCCTCCTTAATGTCCATCACCCAGTTACCCCATCCCCCCAACTACTCCTTCAGCAACCCTCAGCTTGTTTCCTGTGATTAAGAGTCTCTCATGGTTGTCTCCCTCTCTGATTTTGTCTTATTTTTCGTCACTTCCCCTATGGTCCTCTGTTTTGTTTCTTAAATTCCACGTATGAGTGAAATCATATGATAATTGTCTTTCTCTGACTTATTTCACTTAGCATAATACCCTCTAGTTCCAGCCATGTTGTTGTAGATGGGAAGATTTCATTTTTTGATGGCTGAGTAATATTCCTCCGTGTGTGTTTGTGTGTATATCTCACATCTTTATCCATTCATCTGTTGATGGACAGCTGGGCTCTTTCCATAGTTCGGCTATTGTGGATATTGCTTCTATAAACACGGGGGTGCAGTTGCCCCTTTGGATCACTCCATTTGTATCTTTGGGGTAAATTCCTAGTAGTGCAATTGCTGGGCCATAGGGTAGCTCTGTTTTCAACTTTTTGAGAACCCTCCAGACTGTTTTCCAGAGTGGCTGCACTGGCTTGCATTCCCACCAACAGTGTAGGAGGGTTCCCCTTTTTTTGCATCCTCATCATTATCTGTCATTTCCTGACTTGTTAATTTTAGCCATTCTGATTTGTGTGAGGTGGTGTCTCATTGTGGCTTTGATTTGTATTTCCCTGATGCCAAGTGATACTGAGCATTTTTTCATGTGTCTGTTGGCCATTTGGATGTCTTCTTTGGAGAAATGTCTGTTCATGTCTTCTGCCCATTTCTTTTTTTTTTTTTTTAAAGATTTTATTTATTCATTTCACAGAGGGAGAGAGATCACAAGGAGGCAGAGAGGCAGGCAGAGAGAGAGAGGGAAGCAGGCTCCCCGCTGAGCAGGGAGCCCAATGCGGGCCTCGATCCCAGGACCCTGAGATCATGACCTGAGCCGAAAGCAGAGGCTTTAACCCACTGAGCCACCCAGGCGCCCTTCTGCCCATTTCTTGATTGGATTATTTGTTCTTTGGGTATTGAGTTTGATAAGTTCTTTAGATTTTGGATACTAGGGCACCTGGGTGGCTTAGAGGGTCAAAGCCTCTGCCTTCAGCTCAGGTCATGATCTCAGGATCCTGGGATCAAGGCCCACATCGGGCTCCCTGCTTGGCAGGGAGCCTGCTTCCTCCTCTCTGCCTGCCTCTCTGCCTACTTGTGATCTCTCTCTCTCTCTCTGTCAAAGAAATAAATAAAAATCTTAAATAAAAAAAAAGATTTTGGATACTAGCCCTTTATCTGATAAGACATTTGCAAATATCTTTTCCCATTCTACCAGTTGTCTTTTGGTTTTGTCAACTGTTTCTTTTACTGTGAAAAAGCTTTTATCTTGATGAAGTTCCAGTAGTTCATTATTGCCTTTGTTTCTCTTGCCTTTGGAGCCATGTCTAGCAAGAAGTTTCTGCAGCCGAGGTCATAAAGGTTGCTGACTGTGTTCTCCTCCACGATTTTGATGGATTCCTGTGTCACATTTAGGTCTTTCATCCATTTTGAGTCTATTTTTGTGTATGGTGTAAGGAAATGGTCCAGTTTCATTGTTCTGTATGTGGCTGTCCAATTTTCCAAAACCATTTGTTGAAGAGACTGTCTTTTTTCCATTGGACGTTCTTTTGTGCATTGTCAAAGATCAGTTGACCATAGAGTTGAGGGTCCATTTCTGGGTTTTCTATTTTGTTCTATTGACCTATGTGTCTGTTTTTGTGCCAGTACCATCTTGATAATTACAGCTTTGTAATACAGCTTGAAGTCCGGAACTGTGATGCCACCAGCTTTGGTTTTCTTTTTCAACATTACCTTGGCTATTCAGGGTCTTCTCTGGTTCCATACAAATGGATTTTAGGATTATTTGTTCTAGCTCTGTGAAAAAGCCAATGGTTTTTTGATAGGGATTGCATTGAGTGTATAGATACCCTAGGTAGCACAGACATTTTAACAATATTTGTTCTTCCAATCCATAAACATGGAACATTTTTCCATATCTTTGTGTCTTCCTCAATTTCTTTCATGAGCGTTCTATAGTTTTCTGAATACAGATCCTTTGCCCCTCTGGTTAGGTTTATTCCAAGGTATCTTATGGTTTTTGGTGCAATTGTAAATGGGATTGGTGCCTCAATTTCTCTTTCTTCTGTCTCATTGCTAGTGTATAGAAATACAACTGATTTCTGTGCATTGATTTTTATCCTGCCACTTTGCTGAATTCCTGTATGAGTTCTAGCAATTTTGGGGTGGAGTCTTTTGGGTTTTCCACACAGAGTATCATGAGAGATGATCCACTTTTAGTGGATTCTTTTGGGCTTTAGTATAATGCATGTACTGTGTAATTTATATACACAGCCGAATTTGTACCTTATAATCAAATTTGTACTTTATAATCAAATTGTAGCCGAATTTGTACTTTATAATCAAATTCATATTCCGGTCTTTTTTTCCGCCTACAATGCTATATGGTGAAGATTTTTGAATGTCATTAAGATTTATAAACACTGTAATGGTTGCATAATCACTGTATGGATATACCACTATTTAATTTTTTATTTTAAAATTGTTCGTCTTGAAATAACTTGTCTTACAAAAGTTGCAAAAATCGTATGAAGGTTTTTATTATACTTTTCACCTGGCTTTTGCAAATGTTAACATCTTACATAATCATATACAGTGGTCCAAATCAGAAAATTAACTATGATACAATACTATTAACTGATTTCCAGACCTTAACCAATATCACCAAGTGTTCTGCTAATCTTGAGGATCATGCATTGCATTTAATTGTAGTGTCTGTCTCCTTTAATTTTGGATAGTTCTTCTATCTTTCTTCGCCTTTCGTTGCTTTGACTTATTTTGTAGAATGTCCTTCAATTTGGGTTTGTCTGACATTTTCTCCTGATTAAATTCAGGTTTGCAATTGGGCAAAAATACCGCAGAAGTGATGTTGTGACCTTCTTAGCACGTCAATTCAGAAAGGTGAGATACCATAACCTATGAAGCCAGCTTCTGAAAATATCATTTTATGGTACCACTAGAAAAAGTGATACCAGAGATGCATTTTTCGCTGTACATTCATCAAACAGTTTGAAGCAAATGTCTTTGATTCAGTCTTTCATTAATGTCCTTGGCTAATGTCAATTGTATATAATTTGTTAGTTTTAGTGACCCGAAGTGCTGTTTTACAAGAAGCTGTCAAAGCACAATTGTTTGTGCTTGAAATATAATCATTTGTCTGTGTCATCTTTTTAATCCAATATTTTTTCCATAGGTTATTTTTTTGGCTTTGAACTTATTTTTTTAATGCAAATACACTTAAATTTAGGAGTATAGGTAGTTTCGTTGCTTTATTAGCTATGTTTCTACAGATAACATACTGTGGTTTTAGCCCTTGACCATCATTTATGGCTACAAACTCATTATATGAGGGATCATATTTCAAATAAAATAGATACAAACTCTCAACCTTTCTCTTTTTGGAATCACTTCTGCAGTCATCAGTTGGTTAATGACTATTGCCACATTCAGAAAAGGTATGTTATTTTGGAGGCAGAAATATTCAGTGGAGGTTATTTAGCCATCAGATTTATAAAAAGGCTTGACTAACATTTAAATTGATTGTAAAAATAAATTATCAATGATGCTTACATTTTTCAGGTTTTTATATACTTTGGAGTTGAAATTGACAAATTAGCTTTAAAATAAATGGTCCTACATTTTTTGCTGTATATTCATCAAATAATTTGAATGATCTGTATTTAGCTCATGCCACATGCACATCATCTCATGAATTCACTAACACTGACTGGCCTGTATCTTTCTCGAAGGAGCCATTGATCACATGCTTGGCTGATGCAGCAATATCAAATTGCTGTTTCCAAAGGTTTACACAACTAACTTTGGTATTTTTCTTATGGTGGACCTGTAACAAAGAGTTCATGGGCCTGCATCAGTTCATAGACCACACTTTGAGTAGCACTGGGCTGAAGGAAACTGTAGACAGACAGAACACTATAGACATGTGATAGCTCCCAATTGAATAGTACATTATAGCCTACAGAGATTGTCACATGCACTGTCTTCTCATTCACATCTGCTGTCAAATCTCCCACACCTAGAGAGTGGCAGTAGGGACATAAAACCCCCAGATATTCAGAGCTCCCCCCCAGTCCATTGTGCTCTCTCATCTACCATTCCTAAATATCTACACAATACCTAAGTACCTAAGTAATATGTGCGATTATTACTTGTTCCCAGCTAGCTATTTGCTGTGACAACTTGGTCCTGGGTGAATGAAGAGTCTCTTTTGATGATTCATTTTCTAAATAGATTTGAGTTGATTTTACTTGTGATCCTATAAGAAGTTCTAGAGTTAATTTTGTTCTCTAAATTTATTATTCTAAGATACAATTAGGAAAATAAATTCTAGTCACTTTTATAAATGTCACGTTAGAGAAAGTGAAATCCTTACTCATCTTTCTCAGTGTATCTTAAATGTATTCCACCCCTATCATTTATTTGCATGAATGAAAAACAGTTAAAAACAGGTATCCTAGCATTATTACATTTCCAGCAGCTTTATAGACTAACTTTTTTAAAAAATTATTTATTTATTTATTTCACAGAGAGAGAGAGAGAGAGAGAGATCACAAGTAGGCTGAGAGGCAGGCAGAGAAAGAGAGGAGGAAGCAGGCTCCTTGCCGAGCAGGGAGCCCGATGCAGGCCTCCATCCCAGGACCCTGAGATCATGACCTGAGCTGAAGGCAGAGAGGCTTAACCCACTAAGCCACCCAGGCACCCCCAGATATATGTACTATAAAATTTACCACTTTGATCACTTTTAAGTGTACAATTCAGTGGCATTAACTATATTCAAAATGTGCAGTCCTTTATTTTCAAGAACTTTTTCATGATCCCTAACAGAAACACTGTACCCATTAAACAGTAACTCTCCATTCTCTTCCCCCTGCCCCTGGTAACCACTATTCTATTCTGTTGGTACCAATTTGCTTATTCTATCTGATGTAAGTGGTATCTGATGTAAGTGGAATCATATAATATTTGTCCTTCTTGTCTTATGTCATATTTTTACTTAGCATGTTTTCAAGGTTCATTCATGTCATAACATATTAGAATTTCATTGCTTGTTAAAGCTGCATAATCTTTCATCTGTTTTGTTTATCCATTCATCTTTTGACAGACACTTGGGTTGTCTCTACCTTTTGGCTATTGTGAATAATGCTGCATTGAACATCGATGTACAAGTATCTCATTGAAGCCCTGCTTTCGGTTCTTTTGAGTTTGTACCTAAGAGTGGAATTCCTGGATCATATAGCAATTCTATGTTTATCTTTTGAGGATCTACCAAAGGGTTGTTTACAATGGCTACACCATTTTACATTTCTACCAGCAATGCCCAAGGGTTCCAATTTCTCAACATCCTCACCAGCACTTGTTTTTCTGTTTCTTGATAATAGCCTTCCTAGTAAGTGTGAAGTGCTATTCCATTGTGGTTTTGATTTGTACTTTTCTAATGGTAATGATGTTGAATATATTTTCATGTGCTTATTGTTCATTCATATATCTTTGGAGGAATGTCTGTTCCAGTCCTTTGCCCATCTTTTTTAAAACATCTGGACAGAACTTTATTTTTGTTTTTTATTTAAAATATGTTCCATGCCCAGCCTGGAGCCCAGCATGGGGCTTGAACTCACGACCCTAAGATTAAGACCTGAACAGAAATCAAGAGTCAGGTGCTTAACCAACTGAGCCACTCAGGTGCCCCTCTTTTGCCCATTTTTTTTTTTTAAGATTTTATGTATTTATTTGAGAGAGAGCATGAGCAAGGAGTGAGGGGCAAAGGAAAAGGGAGAAGCAACCTCCCTGCTGAGCCAGGAGCCTGATGTGGGCCTTGATCCAAGGATTTTGGGATCATGACCTGAGCCAAAGGCAGACGCTTAACTAACTGAGCCACCCAGGTACACCTCCTTTGCCCATTTTTGAATTGGATTCCTTGTCTTTTTGTTGTTGTCATTGAGTTGTAGGCGTTCTTTATATTGTATCCTATTTTAAAAAAACTTTATTTCACATAAAAAAGAAAGGAATGAGAATTTCAGTGTTATGTTAGCAGTTTTAATACATCTATTACATCTATTTAATTTTTCTCCCTCCTAAAACCTCACCAGACCTAACATAAATGTATTTAAAAATAATCATACACCCACAAGAGCAGGAAGAACAGGGAGAGAGAAAGCAGGTAGATGAATGAGCAACTGAAAGAGTAACTCATGACAGTGGAAATTAATTTAGCAGACTATTAAATGTAATAATTATATACTAGTTATCTCTGCAATATCACCACATGGGTATCTAATGGCCATCTCAAATTTGTCATGTTCAACACTAGACTCCTGATCTTTCCCTGAAAATTGTTTCTTCTGTATGTTTCCCAATGGCAACCTCATCCTTCCAATTGCACATGTATATTTCATTTCTGTGTTTGTAAGTTTCTGGGCCAGTTGTAACATAGCTTTGGAGCATGAATCCTACTGGGAATGTAGGTTATTCCAGTCTGCTGATTTATGCTCCAGTTCTTAGGCAGGGCAGCAGAAATAAACCAAGGCTCCCAGACCTCAGGTGACATTGAACATCATGTTTCAAGTGCTGTTACTGGGATAGTTTCACTTTAGGAGACCACACTTAATAAGTCTCTCTTTGTATATATAAAATGTGACATTTATACTTCTATAAAATAACATAAAAACTGTAGGAAATTGTATTTTTGAGATGGATCTGTGAAGTGGAAGCTGCTTTATTTCTACCTGAAATAAATATTATGTTAGGTCTTCACACCTGGCTAGTTCACTGGATCTCTGGATGTGCTGGGTGACAGAGCCATTAACCTGCTCCCAGCAGGTAGGTCTGAGTGCGCCAATCCTGCTTCACTGGCCATATAGGCCATGGTGAGTTGGAAGAGTTGGCAGAAGCCTCCCTGGGTGTAAATTTTTGTATCTTTTTTAATAATGTAGGCTTTGCTAACTTTTTTTTTGAGTAATAACATTATTATAATTTTCTAATATCAAGAATGACGTTTTTTAACTTAAAAGACCAGAAAAGGATTTAGATGGGGTCTTCAGGTCATAGGATGGCATTTTCTCTGAGGGCAACTATAACTCTCTCTCACTCATCCTGGGAGTAGTTAATCCTATGGCAGGAGAAGAGGTGACCTTGGAATTAAGATAAAGTCAGACAGAATTCTAGCATCGAGACTTACTAGCTGTGGGGCCTAGGCTTGAGGTCCTGCTTCACCACTGACAAGCTGTGTGGCCTTGGGCAAGTTACTGATCTTTAAGTTTCAGTTTCTCATACAAGTGGTAATATTTACCTCATAGAGTATTGGAAAGACTAAAGTAAGCATGAGTAGTGCTTAGCATGGTGCTGGACTTTAGAATGAGGACTCAGGAAGCGTATTGGTTATCATTACTGAAGTGTATATTGTCTTCAGTTTCCTCTTATGGGTGCCCATTTAGAGAGCTACAACACTTGGAAGAATGAGCTGTGACAGTGGTTTATGTGTGTGAAATATTTTTTTCCAGTTTGTTTAATCTTAAACCTGATCTACATTTGAAGTGCCCTCAAATTCTAGTAGGGAAAAAGGTGTTTGTGTGTGTGGTGGGTATGGAATGTGTGTCTGTGTCTGTGTCTGTGTCTGTGTGTGTTGTGGGGGTGATGAGATGGGATTTAATACGCACTACTCCCTGAATCCCTGGTCAGTGTAGACTGGGGACTTCAGGGTTTGGAGAGAGTGATTCTTAGATTAAGACATCCAGACTGCTCAAATGCTGAATTACAAGGGACTACTCTCTCAACTATTGCATTTGCTGCTGCTTATTTAGACATGGCTCATTTGTGAGTTATGTGAATATATCAATAGACTATAACATCTGAAAACAGATTATTCAAGCAACTAATTGTAACACTACGGTATCTTACTTAATCTATTCCACTCCTATAATAAAAAGAAAATATTAATAGTGAAGATAAAATTGATAAAAACAAGCAAGTTGGATTGAGTGGTTTACCGAGTTTCAGGGAATATTTTTGTGGTATAAATAATGATACTTGTTTGCGTGCCATTTCCAGTGTGCCTCTGAGTGATTCAGGTGGTCAGACTCTAGTGAGGTTGTCCAAGCTGAATTATCACATTACCCAGGAGGCTGGCTATGCAGACTGACTTGCTTTCTCTTCAGGGGAAAATGAGTTCATTACAAAGAGGACAGTATGTGTCATACAGTTTCCAGGAATCTCAAGTGTTTGGCTTATAATTTAAAAAAAAATTAACACAAGTATTCAGAAGTCAAGCTCTGGGAGGCTTCTCCTGAGAATAGTTACAGGACTTCATGAATTAAGATTATTTGGGTTGTAAGAAACAGAAAATAGACTCTGGCTAGCTTAAGCAAAAAGGAAATGCATTGGGTAGACACAGAGTTCTCTCACTCATCTAAGAAGTCACTGACCAGGCAAACCCTGGGGAGAACAGGGACTGAGGGTTCAGTAGCAGGAGTTGGTGGAACTTTGCTATCAACATGCTCTGCTTCAGCAAACCACAGTCTCAATTCATTTCTGGAGAATTGCATAGACCTGGGTTGAGCCGTTGTTTGAGTTTATTATCCTTGGACCAGTCAGCTGTGGCCCAGGGTGGCATCTTCGAATCCAGACAGTGCAGCTGAGCACCCAGCTCACACAACCCTGGGAGCCCCTGGAGAAGCGAGGCAGGCAGCCCCCACAGGGTACCTACCACAGGGTATTTCGGCTTTGAGCTACTTTCTTTTTCCTCCTTCCTTTAAAGACACTGGTGAATTTTTGTTCCACTCTTTTTTTTTTTTTAAAGATTTTATTTATTTATTTCACAGAGGGAGAGAGATCACAAGGAGGCAGAGAGGCAGGCAGAGAGAGAGAGAGGGGGAAGCAGGCTCCCCGCTGAGCAGGGAGCCCGATGCGGGCCTCGATCCCAGGACCCTGAGATCATGACCTGAGCCGAAAGCAGAGGCATTAACCCACTGAGCCACCCAGGCGCCCTTTGTTCCACTCTTTGCTTGGGGAAGTTAAATGGGTCCCTGCCCCTATTTCTGGACTCTCTTGGTCAATGATTTTCAAGAACTGTCAACATCAGCAATTCTACTTACAGCAGACTTTGGGTAATTCCCTTTGTGACATGTGCTTTTCTTCAATTCTTTGCTTACATTTCTTTTTTCCTATATTGATATTTTTGCAGTTTTTAATGTATATGGTTCTATGTTGATTGAAATCTGATTATTACACATCTTTGAATGGGCTGGCCACCGATGAAGGAAGTGGGTGGAGTAGTGAACTGTGGTAATCTGTACTCCAACTTAGGTTTATTGTCTCAAACATCGTCTCGTCAAATTGGTTACCGTCTTCATCTTAGAGGAACATTTTCCCTCAGTTGTCTTCTCTCCCCAGGACCTTTTTATTGAGAGAGACTCTTCAATAGGAAGGTGTTATTTCCTCTTTTTAAAAAATTATGGACTGTATAATTCATACAGAAGAATAAGTAAGGTATATGATTATTAGTCTGTAAAGGCTAATAATAAAAGGAACTTTTACATATAAATAGAAAATTCCAGTGTCTTAGAAATCTTCTGTGTGCCCTGCCCTGATCACACTATTCTTCCCCTGGTGGTAAGCATTTGCTGACTTTTATGTTCATTATTTCCTCACTTGGAAACAATTTTTAAAATCACCTATGTATGTATATGTGCCTAAGCATACATAAAAACACGATTAGTCAATACAAACCTAGCTGAATAGGGAAAGAGCTATATTGCTATTTTTAGAAAAAGTCTCCTGGGAGAAAATAAGCTGAACAGAGTTTTTTGGACGTGGTTTCAAGACACCCTTGAGAAGTTTTTGGGCAAAGGCTTCAAGGAATCCTGGAAAGTCAAAACATCTGGCAGGCCAGGAGTGTGGGCCAGGGGTGTCCAGAGGAAAAATGGTAAAGAGAGTAGGATTCTTGTGTTTGTTACTTCCCAGTTCACTGTGATCAACCCCAGCACTCAAGGGTAGGTAAAAAGCAGTGGTTCTCAAAGAATGGTTCCTTGGCCAGCGGCATCAGTATTATCTGAGAAATTCCAGGTCCCAGGGCAGACCTATGGAATAGACATCTCTGGGGTTGGAGCCCAACAATCTGGTTCCCCAGTGATTTGATACATGCTAAAGACTGAGATGCACTGTATAGAACTATATACTCTGCATAAATCCTCAGTTGATCCAGGCTGTAGGGCATGGAAAGGAAAGAAGGAATTCAGTTAATTAGCATATGGTCAAGATAGGCTGAGTATAGATAATTATAGGAGCCAGGCTCACTAGGTATTCTATCATGGGTCAAAAAGGTAATACAAGGCAGATGGTATTGGTGGGATGACAGTCCTCAACTCGGCTTCTTTTGGTGACACTGTTTCAATCTGGACTGCTCTCTTCTAAACCTGGTGCACATTTATTAACCCAGGATCTTCCTTCATCAATCTACCTTGACATTACCTTCAATTCTGTCCTCTTGTCTCTGTTCCATACTTTCCTTTTTCTTGGTTTACTCTCTTGCTTTGGTGAAGCTCAACTTTCAGTAGCTTCTTTCAAAAGAGTGCATGGGATATAGATTTTTGGAGTCCTAGAGTATCTAAAAATGTCTTCATTCTTTTTTCATACTTGATTATTTGGCTGAACTTAGAGAAATGATGAAGACATTGCTCTGTTGCTTCTTATTCTTCCGTCTTCTTGCTTCTGGTGTTACTATTGAGAAGTCTAAAGCAGTCTGATACCTGTTTTTGTTTGTTTGTTTGTTTGTTTAAGATTTTATTTATTTGAGAGAGAGAGAGAGAGAGGGCATGAGGCAGGGGAGAGGCAGAGAAGCAGACTCCCCGCTAAGCAGGGAGCCCAATATGGGACTTGATCCCAGGACTCAGGGATCATGACCTGAGCCAAAGGCAGACACTTAACTTACTGAGCCACCCAGGTGCCCAAACAACAACAACTACTACTACTACTACTACTACTACTACTACTACTACTACTACTACTACT
>LNAC01000234.1:1082533-1136480 GCA_002007465.1 Ailurus styani
CTCCTCCCCCTCCTCCTCCTCCTCCTCCTTCTTCTTCTCCTCCTCCTTCTTTTTTTTAAAAGGTTTTATTTATTTATTTGGGAGAGAGAAAGAGCTGAGTGAAGAGCCAGTGGCAGGGCTCGATCCACAAACACTGAGATCATGACCTGTACTGAAGAGTCAGATATTTAATTGACTAAGCCACCCTGGTGTCCTTGATACCTGTTTTCTGTTGTTTTTTAATGTACCCTGTTTTTTCCCCTCTGAAGCATGCAGAATCTTCTGTTTGTCCCAACAGTTCTGAAATTTCACAAGAATATGCCTTGATACTGTTTTTTTTTAATATAGGGTATTTTATTTTATTTTTAAAAATTTTTTTAATTTTATTTTTCAGTGATCCAAGATTCTTTGTTTATGCACCACACCCAGTATTTTAAAAAATTAATTGTGTTGAGACCCTTCCAATTTGGACTTGTATCTTTTCATCGTGAAAAATTACCTTGAATTATTTTTGTTGATTCCCTTCTTTCCGTTTTCTCTGTCCTCTCTTTCGGTAATTTCTCTTTATTTGTTTTATAAGTTGTATCTCCTAGGCTGGTTGCCTTTTAAATTTTTTTGTGTGTTTTAGCTCCTTTTTGTTCTTGGAATATTTCCTTTTTTATAGCCTCCAATTCTTTTTTTTTTAATTTTAAGATTTTATTTATTTGTGTGAGAGAAAGCGAGCACAAGCAGTGGAGCTGCAGGCAGAGGGAGGAGCAGGCTTCCTACTGAGCAAGGAGCATTATACGGACTCGATCCCAGGACCCTGGGATCATGACCTAAGCTGAAGGCAGACACTTAACCGACTGAGCCACCCAGGCGTCCCTATAGCCTCCGGTTCTTGTTTCATGGATGCAATATCCTCTTGTATCTCTCTGAGGAGATTAATGATACTTCTGAAGTTTTCTTCACTCGAAAGTATCTGTTTCCTGAAAATTGCTTTTTTTTTTTTGTCTTTATCTTCTATATTAGATGTCTAATTTGGTTGTTTGCTCATATTAAAGAGTTAAGAACTAAAAAGTTGATTGGAAGCTTTGAGCATGTGTGTGCGGGGCTTGTCATTCTTAAACTTTGCAAAATGATGGATGGACCATTTGTGGGAAAGCTCCTGAAACTAGCATTTTAAAACTTTTACTCTTTTATCAAATTCCCCAGAGAAGATTCTTCCAATATCCTGCCTGGCTTCCAGTATTCTGAAACCTGAGTTAGGATGAGGCCTAAGGGACTTAACATTCAGCTTCTCAGACCATGTTTGCTCACTTTGCCTTATATGGAGACCCCTTTGCCGATAGTTCCCTTGGTTAGGATGCTGAGAGTCAACAGTGTGCCTCGATTCTCCCTTCACCTTTGCCATTTCTTCTCTGCTTTTCAGTGGAGTTGAACTGGACCTTTCCATAGGCCTAAAGGCATTTCTGCTATAACACCATTTATACATTACTGAAAAACCTTTTGTTCTGCAAAGTTGTACTCTAGGGTTTCTGGGAAAGATGAGTTAGGAGAAGATTACTCACAATTTTGTGATTTTGTATTCATTGCAAAACAAAACTCGTAACAATTCTAATTACAAAAAAACAAACCAAAACAAAAAAAACCCAAAAACCAGTAGCACAGGTAAATCTCCATGTGCATTTGCAACCGCATCATTCAGTAGATCCTTTGCAGTTTCAAACTGAAGTGAAACTGAGAGCTTTTTTTTCAAACAGAGATTGGTCTCCAAATAAAAAATCTGATCTGACACAGGTGTCTTTCATTAATTTTTTAAAAGGTTTTGTTTACTTATTTGACAGAGAGAAAGAGAGAGAGCACGGGCATAAGCAAGGGGAGTGGCAAGCACAGGGAGAAGCAGGCTCCCACTGAGCAAGGATCCTGATGCAGAACTCGATCCCAGAACCGTGGTTTCATGACCTAAGCCAAAGGCAGAAATTTAACTGACTGAGCCACCCAGGGCCCCTGATTTTTTATTTTTTTTTAAACACAGGGCAAATGCCTTCGTAGTTTTGACATTGGCACTCTCAATTTCCTTAAAAACTTAATGGAGTAGAAAATGTAGAGGTTTTGAAGTCCCTACACCAGTCACTAAACTTGTAAAGGATTTCCCCGCCTTTTCTATTTGTATAAAATTTTAGGATTTTGTATGCTGTTTAGGATTTTATATGCTGTTAAATCTTTCTCTTTAATTGTGAGAAATCCCGTTCCTGGTAGCTTTGAAACAACTGCGAAAGGTCATATATGAATCTATACAATTTCTGCCCTCCCTAATTACCAGCTGTGTTTGAATTTGTTCTCAGGAAAGAAACTCATATTTACATCTGAACAGACTGTATACCTCACTTCTGTGGGCCACATCTACCCCCAGGACTTGCTCTGACCTAGAAATCCTTGGATAGGCCCTTCAGAATCCTGGCAATTCCTTTGGAGAATATGTACTGTGCAGGAGATCCATTCCTCCCACATCTTCATCCAAACTCCACAGAGCTGGGTCAATGTACTTGTAGCTGTGTTTGTTCCTCTGCTTCACTGATGATATTGGGTTTTTTCCCCATCATTTTTTCATTTTGATTGTTTTCAGGAAAATTTGAGAGAGGCCATGGAATAGAATATATTACTCTACCTTCTTTACCCAGAAGTTCCACAGGAATAGTAGTTTTCAAGGAAGGTGAAGTCAAAATTGGCTGGAATGTTACAGGTTGAGAAGTTTGCTTTGTCCCCAGAAACCTGTATGGAAATAAAAGCTCTTAGGGCAGGATGAGTTAGATGGGGGGAAAGGGAAGGAAGCATTCCCACAAACAGCAGGGGCTGTGGCTCTTGATCTAGTTTAATTGAGCCCAATTTAGGGTCTGTTTAGAGTACTCTCTTGTTTTCTAACTTTTGAATCATCAGAATCCCCTAGGAACTTGTGAAAAAGCAGATTCCTGGGCATCATTCATGAGGACCCATTCTGGCAAATGCTGGCTGGGAAAAGAAGGGAAAAGCAAGCTAGTGCATGATTGTAATGTGACATTTCACATATAAAGGTGTATATACAGGTACACCTCAGAGATCCTGCAGGTTTGTTTCTAGACTGTTGCAACAAAGTGTGAGTATGTCAATAAAGCAAGTTAAATGAATTTTTTGGCTTCCCAATATATAAAACAATGTATGTACCTCAATTAAAAATATACGTATTGCTAAGAAATGCCAACTATCACCTGAGCTTTCAGCAATTTTTTGTAATCTTTTTGCTGGTGGAGGGTCCTGCCTGGACATTGGTGGCTGCTGACTGGTTGGGCTGGTGGTTGCTAAAGGTTGCGGTGGCTGGGGTAGTTTCTTAAAACAAAACAAATGGGAAGTTTGCTTCATCGATGGACTCTTCCTTTCATGAACCATTTCTCTGTGGCATGCAGTGCTCTTTGAGAGCATTTTATCCACAGTAGAACTTCTTTCAAAATTAGGGTCAGTCCTCGCAAATCCTGCTGCTGCTTTATCAGCTAAGGTTATGGAATATTCTAAATCCTTTGCTGTCCTTTCAACAATCTTCACAGCATCTTCACTAGGAGTAGATTTCTTTTCTTTTCTTTTCTTTTCTTTTTAAAGATTTTATTTATTTATTTGCCAGAGAGAGAGAGAGAGATCACAAGTAGGCAGAGAGGCAGGCAGAGAGAAAGGGGGAAGCAAGCTCCCCGCTGAGCAGAGAGCCCGATTTGGGACTCGATCCCAGGACCCTGAGCTCATGACCTGAGGTGAAGGCAGAGGCTTAACCCACTGAGCCACCCAGGTGCCCCAAGGAGTAGATTTCATGTCAAGAAACCACTTTCCTTGCTCATCCTTAAGAAGCAACTCTACATCGATTTAAGTTTGATCATGAGGTTGCAGCAATTCAGTTCCATCTTCAGGATCCACATCTAGTTCTAGTTCTTTTGCTATTTCCACCACATCTGTAGGTACTTCTTCCACAGAAGTCTTGAACCCTTCACAGTCCTCCATGAGGGCTGGAATTAACTTCTTCCAAACTTCTGTGAATGGTGATATTTTGACCTTTTCCCATGAATCACAATGTTGTCAATGGCATCTAGAGTGGAGCAACCTTTCTAGAAGTTTTTCAATTTACACTGCCCAGATCTGTCAGAGAAATCACTATCTGTGGTAGCCACAGCCTTACAAGATTTATTTCTTTAGTAATAAGACTTGAAAGTAAAAAACACTTTTTGATCCATGGGCTGCCGAATGAATCTTTTTGCAGTCATGAAAATAATTCATCTCATTGTCCATTTCCATCAGAGCTTTTAGGTGACCAGGTGTACTGTCAGTGAGCAGTCATATTTTTTTAAAAGATTTATTTATTTATTTTAAAGAGAGACAGCAGGGAGTCGAGGAGCAGAGGGAGAGAATCTCAAGCAGACCCCCTACTGAGTGCAGAGCCTGATTTGGGGCGAGATCTCATGACCCTGAGATCATGACCTGAGCCCAAATCAAGAGTCGGTTGCTCAACCAGCTGACCCACCTGGGTGCCCCATAAGCAGTCGTATTTTGGAAGGAATGTGTTTTTTTCTTTTTCTTTTTTTTTTTTTTGAGCAATAGGTCTCAACAGTGGCTTAAAATATTCAGTAAACTATGTTATAGAGAGATGTGCTGTCAGCCAGGGTTTGTTAAACCATTTTTAGAATTCAGGCAGAGTACTTAGCATAATTCATAAGGGCCGTCAGATTTTTGGAATGAGCATTGTCTTCAGCTTAAAGTCACCAGGTACATTGGCTCCTAACAAGAGGGTCAGCGTCTCCTTTGAAGCTTTGAGACCAGGCATTGATTTCTCCTCTCCAGCTATGAAAGTCCTAAAAGGCATCTTCTCCCAATATAAGGCTGTTTCATCTGTGTTGAAAATCTGTTGGGGCCCCTGGGCAGCTCAGTCAGTTAAGTGTCTGCTGTCAAGTCAGGTCATGATCCCAGGGTCCTGGGACTGAGCCCCGCATTTGGCTCCCTGCTCAGTGGGGAGCCTGCTTCTCCCTGTGCCTCTCACCCTGCTTATATGCTTTCTCTCTCTCTCTCTCTCTGCAGGGAGCCTGCTTCCCCCTCTCTCTCTACTTGCCTCTCTGCCTACTTGTGATCTCTCTCTCTCTCTGTCAAGTAAATAAATAAAATCTTAAAAAAAAAAAATCCCCCATACTGGAAGCACCGCTGTTTTACTTTCTTCCCACTTGTGTGTTCACTGGAGTAGCACTTTTAATTTCCTTCAAGAACTTTTCCTTTGCTTTCATAACTTGGCCAAGTTTGATACAAGAGGCTTAGATTAAACTTAACTTGGCTTTTGACATGCCTTCCTCACTAAGTGTAATCAGGTTCTAGCTTTTGACTTAGCATGAGAGACATGCAACATTCCTTTCATTTGAAAGACCATTATAGGGTTATTAATTGGCCTAATTTCAATATTGTTGTATCTCAGGGAATAGGGAGGCTCAAGGAGAAGGAGAAATCCAGGGGAACAGTTGGTCTGTGGAGCAATCAGAAAACACATAATAACATTTATCAATAGGACACAGAGACACAAAGTGAGCAAATGCTGTTGGAAAAATAGTGCCAATAGACTTGCTCGGTGCAGGGTTTCCATGAATCTTCAATTTGTAAAAAATTCAATGTCTGTGAAGTGCAATAAAACAAGGTATGTCTGTAGTTCCTTTCCTTGGTCTGTAGCATTTCACAGAGAAATATAAAAATTCCTTTAACCTCTTTATCTGCCGTGGTTCAACTACTACCTCATTAAATTTAATCAACGCCTTTAAGTATAAAGCGAACCATGTGTTGGGCCCTTGCCAGTTATTACTGCTTTTTTCTAAACAGAGTATTTGACTCTTGCTATAAAACTTAATTTTCAGTTTTCTTTGTGGCTCTTTTTCAAAGGATGGAGATTTCTAAAACCTGATTTGTTGCAATGTCAGAATTACCTCTTAGTCTTTATGGCATTTTGTAGTTAATTATTATTAAATAATTACACTGGGATAGAGCTTCATTAACAATTAAAACATTTGTGGATATCCTAAACAAAAGTCATTAATTTATTTATTAAAATGTAATATCTACCAACTCTGCTAGAAAACCAAACTTTCTTACTTGCGTATTTCTGATAATTTGGCAACATTTGTTTATTATTTCATTATTCTATAGTGGGCATGAATCTTAGGCTCTCAACACAGGTATGTAAGCCCTGTCTTTTTTTTTAAAGATTTTATTTATTTATTTGACACAGAGAGAGAGAGATCACAAGTAGGCAGAGAGGTAGGTAGAGAGAGAGGAGGAAGCAGGCTCCCTGCTGAGCAGAGAGCCAGATGTGGGGCTCCATCCCAGGACTGTGAGATTATGACCTGAGCCGAAGGCAGAGGCTTTAACCCACTGAGCCACCCAGGCGCCCCAGCCCTGTCTTTTAAATTTTTTTAATAGAACATAAATTCTATGCCAAACCCTCAATTTTATAGAAGTTTACTAAGGCCAAATCAAGGTTTCTTCAGTCAGTTCCGGCCCTTGCTTCCCCTACTGCCCATGTACCTTCAGGACTGAAAGTCAGTCTCCAGGAGTGCCAAGACTTCCTAGGGGGTAAGATGAGGGTGAGGACAAGCCATCTGTAGTTGTCTTCTGTCCCCAAGGTGTTGAATATAAATTGGTCTTCATTCACCAGACACAAGTTATCCTTATCTCTGCTCTGTCTTATCCCAAGCGCTCTCCAGGCTATTCTTATTTGTGACCTTCAGACACACATACAACATTTGGATGCCCTTCTCATAGATATTTATTAACAAGTAACTCTCTTGTTTCTCCATCTTATGACTCCCTATCTTCCATAGCTAAGGAAGTCTGTTTCTCCTCTAGGATAGGAAAAACTGGATTTTATATAATCATGCATTTCAATCCATTTGGTAATGCATCCTTTTTTTTGCCATATCCTCTAAAGATCAGGCTATTACACCTGAAGAAAAAAAAAAGATCTGCTTTTGTATACATCTCTTCTTCTCTTTGGAAGTAGTAGATGCCTTAATCTTCAGTTTGAGTTGGGGAAAGGTCATAGAACAAAAAGGAATTACTAGAAATGAAAAGAACACCAGCTTAATATATGAAATATTATCCACAATCATTATATTGGAACTTGTAATATATGATGAATACCTATTGTGCATTGTAGATTTTAAATTTTAGTTTGGTATTTTTTTACTTTATTAATATTATTTCTATGTGTCCCTGTGAAGAAATGGAAGGCTTTCTTCATGAGTGAGAGGTGGCTCACTGGCATGGACTCTGGATGATGAAGATGTGGCCTTGGAAATTTGATTTTGGGTTAAGAACTGGGAGTACCTGATATTACTACACATAACATGCCTCCAGGAAGATGGAATAGACATACTTTCCCCTGTTCCTCCCACTAGGTATAACTAAAACCCTGGATATCATGTATAAAACAAACATAAGAAGACTCTGTAGAGAGAAGAGGCAGATCGCCTAGGGACCCTAAGACCTGAGGAATGACGTGATGGTGAGCTCCTTGGGTTTACCTTCTGCCTCATATATTTAGGACTCAATACTAAAGAAAACAACAACTCAGAAAATGCCAGTGGGTACAGATTAAAAAAAAAATGTCTTGAGAAAGGTTTGATCTTTCTAGCCAAAGGACTAGGAAAGGGACAGTCTCGTAAGGCAGAAAACTTGCAGATAATGGCCATTAGACTCCAGTCAAATTCCACAGAAATATCTGTGGTCTCATTACACCTTCTCTAGCTGAGAGCAAGTGAGGAAACTAGGCTTCTGCCCTCATAAGACTATAATGAGGCCCCCAACACTCCCACAGGGAAGGTGTCAGAGAAAGTTAAGTAGATCTGGGACTTCCATCCCTGCTAGGCAGTAATGAACACCCCTCCCCACCCATCCCCCCCAGCCTCTTGGTGTCAGTGGGTCACATGCAGAGCCTGGACTTCTTTACCCACTGGATGGTAAGGAGATGGCCTTTCTCTGCCCCATTAGCATGATGTAAGAGGGGCTTAATGGAGAGCCAGAACTTTTCCCAACCTTCAGTGGTAATGAGGCCACCTCCTCCCCTCACCCTGTTTGTGGTATCAAAATGGGCAGTAGTAGTGAGGCATCCCTCTTCAGCCAGCGTGGCATCAGCTTCCCCTTCCTAGTGGGAAGGCTGGACTCCCATCCCTGCCTAGTAGTAACAAAGAGTACCTTCCACCCTTGGTGTCAATCAAGGACAAATGAGGGACTTGGACTTCTTTTACCACCTGAAAACTAAAGACAAAGAAAAGTTCTTGAAAGCAGTCAGAAAGAAATGACACATTACCATTGCTTATAGGGAAAAAAAATTTAAATGTCAAGCAGATTTTTCATCAGAAACCATAAAATAACTGGAAGGGACTGACAGACATTTTTCAAGTGCTGAAAGAAAAGTATATTCAGTGAAAATATCCTTTAGGAATGAAAGGGAAATGAAGACTTCTCAGATGATGGAAAGCTAAGAAAATTTGTTGCTGGTATCCATACCCTAAAAGAATGGCTAAATAAAAAACAAAACAGAAATGGTAAAAGAAGGAATCTTAGAACATCAAAAAGGAATAAAGAGTGTGGAAAAGCAAAAGAAAAAAAGAGAAATGGTTGAATACAATAGATTTTCCTCTCTAGAGTTTTTTTTTAAGACTTTATACCTCTAGAGTTTTTTTAAATTATGTTGGATTATTGAAGCAAAAATGTTAACTGTCTAATGTGGTTCTCAGTTTATGGAGAGGGAATAATTAAGGCAATTATAAATGAGGTGACTTAAAAGGTATAAAGAGAAATAAAGTTTCTGTGTTTCACTCAAATTGGTCAAATGTTGACACCAGTGACTCTAATCAATTATGTGTAAATAATGTAATGAATGCCTAGAGGAAATACTAGAAGAGCTCTACAAAGAGATACACTCTAAAACACTACAGGTAAATCAAAATGGAATTCTAAAAATGTTTAAGTAACCTACTGGGAAGGCAGGAAAACAAAATAGAGATCAAACACAAAGTAAAAAAAATGGCAGATTTCAGGCTTAACAACAGTTACATTCAATATAAACAATTTAAACATACCAATTAAAGACAGAGATTCACACTGTATATTTACAAATATGACCCAACTATGTGTTATACAAGAAACTCACTTCAAATAATTCAAATGATACACATGGATTAAAAGTAAAAGGATGGAAAAATATATACCATGCAGATCTTAAGCAAAAGAGAGCAGAAGTAAGTGTATTAATATCAGATAATGTAGAGTTAGAGCAAAGAAAATGACCAAGGACAAAGAGAGTTATTACATAATGATAAAAGGGTCAAGCTACTAGCAAAACCTAGTAATCGCAACTGTGTGTTCAACATATCACAGAACTGTGAAATATATGAAGCAAAAGCTTAGAGAACTAAAAGGAAAAATAGACAAATTCACAATTCTAGTTGGCAATATCAGTACTCCTTTCAACAGTCAATAGAGCAACTGGAGAGAAAATCAAAGATATAGAAGATCTCAACTAACAGGTGCTAATTGACATATAAAGCACTTCACCTAACAGCAACAGAATATGTATTCTTTTCAAGAACCCATGGAACATTTACCAAGGTAGACCATATCCTGGGCCATAAAACAAACCTCAACAAATTTTAAAGAATTGAAATAACATAAAGTATATTCTCTGACCACAGTGTAATCAAATTAGAAATGGGTATCACAAAGATGATTTAAAAATCTTCAAACACTGGGAAACTAAATACACTTTTGAATAACCCATGGGTCAAAGAAGTCTCAAGAGAAATAAAAAAAAATATACTGAACTGAATGAAAATGGAAATACAGCATATGAAACTTTGTGGGACAAAGTTAAAGCAGTACTGACAAGGAAATTTATAGCGCTAAATACTTACTTTAGAAGGAAGTTCATAGATTGTCTAAGTTCTTCCTGAATGATAATATAAAAGGGCAATGATAGAGCAAGACTTGAACTTTTGGGATTCAGACTCTATCCTATATGGACAATGTTACCAACTGGCATATTCCCTGATTAAAGACCTGGGTACCAAGGGAAGCTGTGCTACTTAGATATTCTGAATCTGCTCCTGTCCTACACAATTACTTTGCTTCATGAATGTTTTCCATCCTTGGTTAAGAATAAATCAGGAGTTGGGCGCCTGGGTGGCTCAGCGGTTTAAAGCCTCTGCCTTCAGCTCAGGTCATGATCTCAGGGTCCTGGGATCGAGGCCCACATCGGGCTCTCTGCTCGGCAGGGAGCCTGCTTCCTCCTCTCTGCCTGCCTCTCTGCCTACTTGTGATCTCTCTCTCTCTGTGTCAAATAAATAAATAAAATCTTAAAAAAAAAAAAAAGAATAAATCAGGAGCTATGTCAGATACAGGGTAAGCTGCTGTAACAGGATATCCTAAAATGTAGTTGCTTAAAACAGACGTATGTTTCCTTATCATCTGACAGTCCAGTAATTTTTGGTCCAGGTAGCTAAGTCTATTCAGCTCCATGAGGTCATTTAGTGATCAAGGTTCAATTCATCTCTTTGCTGCACTAACCCTCTAAGGCAGGACTGTCCAGTAGAAATGTCTGCAATGATGGAAATGTATTTTCACTGTCCAATATCATAGTCATTAGCCTGTGTGAAGTCAGAGGCCTTAATTTTTAATTTTATATAATTTTAGTGAATTTAAAATTAAAATTAAATGCACACTGGTAGTTACTGTCTACCACATTGGACAGTACAGCAATGGATATTACTCTGTTCAGCAAGATTGCAGCTGACTCACTACCTTTCGTTTCTAATCCACAGAAAGGTGAAACACTAGAAATGGAGGGCAAGTAATATCTTTTTTGGCAAGTGAAAGTAAAATTACAACATCAGTTCTACTCACGTTTCCTTGATGAAAACTTAGCCACTCTGTCGGGGTTTCCCAGCACCACCCTCGGGTTCAGTGATTTACTAGGGAGGGCTCACAGGACTCAGTGTGAATGAGTCACAGGACTCATACTCATGGCCGTGATTTATTACAGCAAGAGCATGCAATGTAAACTCAGCAAAGGGAAGAGATACACGGGGTGAATTTTGGAGGAAACCAGGCACAAACTTCTAAGAGTCTTCTCCCAGGGGAGTCACACAGGATGTGCTTAATTCCTCCAGCAATGAGTTGTGACAACACATGTTTGCTAGGGAAATTCATTAACAACTCGGTGCCCAAAGTTCTTATTGGGGTATCCTCTGCTTTGGACATATTAAAATTTCATATTCTCAGAAGAATGTTAGTATAAACCATATGGTTTGTATAGTTTGTATAGTTTGTATAGTTAGGTACTCTTATCATCAGGGAAAGTTTTAGATTGATGTAGGGAAGTGTTTACCAGTCAAGNGAAACAGGTGGTTAGTATAAACCATATGGTTTGTATAGTTTAGGTACTCTTATCATCAGGGAAAGTTTTAGATTGATGTAGGGAAGTGTTTACCAGTCAAGTTTCCAGATGCCAGCCAAGGGCCAAGCTTACAAGCAGGCTTTTCTAAGAGCCATGTGCTTTCCCAGCATAGTGACACCTACCTGCAAAGGAGAATAGGGAATGTAGCCTCTGGATGGGGAGCCACAGGTCCAATTCAAACTATTGCTCTGAAGAAGTGGGGAATAGATTTGAAAGGATAACGGATAATGGATTTTACACACTTTGTGACTTTACACAAGTTTCTTAGACTCTCTGCTCCTTTGGTTAAGACGTGTGTCTCTGAAGTAATACATACAATGAACCAGTAAGTGCTCAGTGACACTTCTCTTATCATTATGAATATCTGTCTATTCTTAGAGCATGTGGCTTGGTTCCCTTCCTTTCCATTCTTAACCCACCAGAAACTTGGAAGTTTTATTAGAAGTGGAATCTGGACCACTGCCTTCCTACCGGCTCTCTCTCTTACAGATTTTTGCCTATCATTTCTTGCTTTGAACTCTTACCTTGGGTTTCTCCTTCATCACTTCTCAGAATCTTCTTGTATTTTCAACCTCCCATTGTCCATTTTCCCTCAATGGTGAACATGAACCTTCCTGCATTCTTCAGAGCTGGGCTAGCCCAAGATTACCATATATTTGCTTTATGTTGGTGAATAAAGCTTAAATGTCGTTTTCTTCTGGGCAGCCTTTCCTGGCTCTCCTATTGACTGTGTGGTGCCCTTGTTAGGTATGTTAGTTTCCTAGGGCTTTTGTAACAAATTATCATAAACTGGGTGGTTTGAAACAACAGGAATTTATTCTTTCACCATTCTGGAGGCCAGATGTCTAAAATCAAGGTCTAAAATCAAGCAGGGCCATCCTCTTTCTAAAGGCTTTAGGAGAGATCCTTGTCTTTTCCTACCTTCTGCTGATTTTGGCAATACTTGGGTTACAGATTCATCTCTCCCACATCTGCTTCCCTTTGCATGGACTTCTAGCCTGTGTGTCTTTTCTCTTCTTATAAGGCCCACCCTAATGACCTCATCTTACCTTGATTACATCTGCAAAGATCTTATTTCCAAGTAAGTTCACATTAGCAGGTACTAGGGGTTAAGACTTCAACAAACCTTTTTAGGGGACATGATTCATCTCATAACAATAGCACACACACTTAGCATATAGCAGTTATTTCTTTGAATTATTTTCTCTACACTATAAGCTCCTTGAGAGCAGAGACCTAGTCTGTTTTATTCATCATTATATCCCCAGGGCCAAAGAGAGAATCTGGAACATCACAGATGCTCAGAGAGCATTTGAATAAATGAATAAATGAAAACTGAAATATAAAATTCTTTGTGTTTTACTCCTCCATCTAATCCCTACTTCTTTCCTCTCTTTTTTTTTTTAAAGATTTTATTTATTTATTTGACACAGAGAGAGAGATTACAAGTAGGCAGAGAGGCAGGCAGAGAGACAGGGAGAGGAGGAAGCAGGCTCCCTGCTGAGCAGAGAGCCCGATGTGGGCCTCGATCCCAGGACGCTGAGATCATGACCTGAGCCGAAAGCAGAGGGTTTAACCCACTGAGCCACCCAGGTGCCCACTTCTTTCCTCTCTTAAAGCCTTGGTGGCCTCTGTGATTCCTGAATCTTGGTCGGCAATCACCAAATCCTACTGAACTAGCTCCTACCTATCTTTTGCTGATGGCTGCCATCATCTTCTCTTTTCTAGCAATTACCACCAGCCCACTTCGGGATATTGTCATCATTCCCTTGGACTAATGATGTTCCTCCAATATCCTCTTTCAGATCCTTTCCTATCCATTTTCCATGTTGCAGCTTGGGTGATCATATTAAAATGTAAATCTCAGGGCGCCTGGGTGGCTCAGTGGGTTAAAGCCTCTGCCTTCAGCTCAGGTCATGATCTCAGGATCCTGGGATCGAGGCCCGCATGGGGCTCCCTGCTCAGCGGGAAGACTGCGTTAATAAAGCTGTGTTCTCCCAGTTCNCGCCTGCCTCTCTGCCTACTTGTGATCTGATCTCTCTCTCTCTGTCAAATAAATAAATAAAATCTTTAAAAAAATGTAAATCTCGTATGCCCTACTACTTAAAATCTGTCAATATCTTCTTCTCACATATGGCTTCTGATGCTGTCCATGATCTGGTCCCAGCCTCCCTCCCTACCCTCTCATCCACCCTCTTTCTTATTCTTTATGCACTGGACATAATGTAATTCTCATCGACTTACCAGTTCTTTGTTGATTCAGACTTTTGCACATGCTATTCCCTTTGTCAGGAGTGCTCTTCCCACCCATCTTAGCCTAACTCCTATATATCTTTTACATCCCAGTCTAAACCTCTGCCTCAGTAGGACTACTCTGTGAGTGCCCTCCCCAGGCTTAGGTTTCCCTGCTATTGGTGCCCCCCAAATAGGTTCTCAGCAGACCTCACATTTCCTGTTTGTAAACCTCCTCACACTTTACATTCTTTGTTCATTGTCTGTCTTTCATGCCACATGAGGGCTGGGGCTGTGTCTAGCTCGTTCATCTCTGCATCCCCAGCATTGCCTGACTTATATATGGGCTCAACACATTTTTGTTGTTCATTGCCTCCTCTATATCTTAGACTGTTTCTTCTTAACTCTTGCTATTTTTCTTGAAGATGAAGGTACATAAAGACACAGTATTTGTAATTTCTATGTGCCCCTGAACTGAAGTGTTTGCTCATCTGTGTATATGGTTTCTTCATTTAATAAATGTTTCTGGGGCCTCCTATGTTCAAGTTCTGGCCCATGGGCTCAGGATACAAAAATGGATACAATAGAGTCTGTCTTCTTGAAGAAAGAAGCCTGGGTGGAAAGATATGCCATGTGGTGCAGTGTGGTAGGTGCTATGTTAGATAAGTATGTGTAATTTTGAAGGGACCCAGAGGGGGAGGCAGAACTTCTAGTTATTGTTTGGAAGTGCTCACTGCTAGGTCTTACACAAGTTGTTATGTCATTTCAAAGGCTTTTGATCACATCTAAATGTATTCCCTGTATTAACATGTTGGGATTTTTCTACATTTTTGAAAAGGTTTCCTGGGAAGCAGCAGGACTTAAAGGTTAAGAGTAGGGGGCCTGGAAGCAATTAGACCTGGATTTAAAATCTGGGTCTGTGCCTGACCTTCCAGCTAGGTGACTTGGGGAAATCCCTTACTCTCCAACTTCCATAAAAAAGCATACAAGGGCGGGGATTAAATATCACAGATGCAACACGTCCAGCACATGCCTGCCATGCAGTAGGTGTCCATTCTACCTTTCCCCAGTGACTGGAGCTCTTTTTGGCTCATAGTGGTGTTGGTGACAGAAACTTGTTTATGTTAAAAACTTCACAGGGCACACAGAGGCTTAGTTGGCTGATTTTTTTTTTAGAAAGGTGTTTATTGGTATAAAAACAATTTAAACATTATATAAATACAATATAAATATTTCCTTTTAAAAATATGCATAAGTTAGCCATATATTTGAGGTAAACCCACACATTCCAAGAAATGATCTGGCTCCGAAACATTGAGAATATTCAAGCTGCATAGCATTTTACGTTAACTTTTTCAAGATGAATACATAAAATATTTAAATGGCATTTCATAAAAATATAAATATCTATTACTTATATAAATTAACTCAACATCACATATTTAAATATCAATAAATTAAAAATAATTAAAATAGTGTCCTAACGCTCATACTTTTAGTTCTTCACAGAGAACAACATAAGTTATGTGCCCAATGGACAGGTTTCTGACCAGAGAAAGGAATGCCCATGAACTACAGCAATCTTAGATGCCCAGGCTACATGATCCGAACAGCCCTCAGGCTGAACTGCAGGAAATCCTCAAGGCTCCGTAAGATGAGGTGAATTGTTGTGTGTTTCAGCCACTTGTCCTGCGACTTGAAGAGAGCCTGTAGGCTGGCATCCGTGATGGGATCAGGGGTGGTCACTTGAGCCTGATTCTTCACCTGAGGGGAAAAGAAAGCGAAAAGAACTATTTAAATATTGAACAAATCCTTTGCAGGCAGGGGATGCTCTGGGCTGTGAGAAGACATTCAAATTCGGGGTGAAGGAGACTACTTGGGCTGCCCTGACTCACCCAGCTAGGGTAAGGTGCCTCTCCTCCGAGCCCACCGAGCCCACCCATTGTGCAGGCCTTTCACGGCAACTGAGTTCTAATCACCCCATCTCTGCTCTCTGTTAGACCACGAGCATCTCAAGGGCAGCCATGGTATCTTGTCTTCCCTTAAGCTAAACAGTGCCTGGCACATAGCCCCATCCAGCTGATCTAATGGAGTGCGAGGGCAACCAGGAGACACTTTTCCACAGACTCACTGACAAGAGTCCAGGTAACTGTGGGAGGCCTTGCATCTCCAAAGTGTGCTTCTAGGGCACTGCAGCATTGGCATCACCTGGGGCTTATTAGGGATCTGAGTCTCAGGTCTCACCCCAGACCTGCTGGATCCGACTCTGCACTATGACAAGATCCCCACAGGTTTGGTGTGCATTTGAAAGTGGGAAAAGCCCTGGTTCAAGGCAAGCAGCCAGGAGAGGTAGTGGCAGTATCAACACCAGTGTGCCTGCTTCTCTGTCTGGGGACCTTCTCACTGTGCTTTGTTCAGCTCATCCCCACACTGTGCCCGCAAGCCTCCGTTCGGTGGCATTTGAATGGCTGGCTTGTAGTGACCAAAGCCTTTGGTACCTGCTCTTCGAGCCGTTCACCATTTCTCTGCATTAACTCTTTCGGCAAAAAAGTAGGGGGAAAGAGTTGAAAATACCACAATGACAAGAATATCATTTAGCAATAATTAATATATTAAAATAATTTTTGTGCTCTCTGTTCTTTTTTATTATGGATCACTGAGCAGGATTGGATGTGCTTCCTTCTGCCCCTACAGATTTTTTTTCCCTATTTCTTAAGCTATTCTAGTAGAAGTTGTTGATGTTAAAATCCATCTCATTTAATATAGTTTTAGATATAGTTAGCGATGTCTTTTGCAGAAGAGAGCCAAAAGGAAAAAACAAAAAGGTTTCAACTATCAGGAAGTATTTCTTAGATCCTTTTCTTTACATGCAGCTATATCTTTTGAGTTGGCTTTGCACTCCCAAGTTGTCTAGGTTCCTTTCTTTGAGCCTGTCTTCTTCACACCAAGGGAGGGGATGAGGGAATGCTCACCTTAGGCATCAGCTTCTGGATCAGGTGTTTGGTACTGATGTACACAGAGTGGGCATTTTCCTTATTACCCTCACAGTTGGCCTCTAGATATTTCAGGTGTATCTGAAACTCCAGAAGACCGGTAGCAATTCTTGTCAGGCAGGTCTCCTAAGAGGAAAGATGGGAAAATCGGTTATTACTAGAAAGATATAATCAATTGTAAAAGTTAAAATTGCTACAAGTCAGGAACTTCTCCCTCTGCCCTTCCAGGGGACTTCAAATACTTCTGAGCATTGTATTTTGAGACATTAGACAGCCTCAGATGGCCCTTTTTAAATATCTGGACAAAGATATCACTTAATCAGTTTTACACAAAGCCTGATAGATGCAAGGGGGTCCTTCTCTGATTCTCCCTTTAATATTCTCCCTTCTGGCTGTACTCTTCCCCTTGTCAATATGGGTGCCGCCTCTCTTTATGGACTGTTCTCAAGTCAGGTTAGCGTATCCCACTGTCTGGAAGGAGAAGCGGGGTAGAGAATGACCTCTGCAGGAAGGGCAGACCTGCATCCTGCTAAGGGCAGCCAAGGAGGAGATGGACCACCTTATCCAGGATGAACCTGTTGGGGTTTCTAACATTTGACAGTTGTGAAAATCCCAACACGGAAGGGCTATCTTGAACCATGCCATTCAAAAATAAGTTGCCTTTAGGAGGATTTAAATTGGCCTCCCCTGAAATTTACATGATATTCTTTACATTGATCCCCTTCTTTGTTTTCTGCCTGGTCTATACATATACAGACAATGCATATACGAGGGAGAACTTTTGACTAAGGAGTAGCTAAAAGTAAACGTGATGTGTTCATACCTGATTGAAACCAGACTGGAAGCATCCATCCTTTTCTACCAGTTTTGGAAGATTTAGGTTGTTTTCTGCCAGTGCCTCCTTGCTGTCTTCACACTTGTTATACTTGTCACACATCTGGGAAGGAAGACCGGAACTGTTATCATATAAGTGCCCCTAAAATAAACACCACTAGAGGGCCGATTCATGTTTTAGCACGGCAGGAAGTTCTCTAAGAAAATGAAGTCACGCGGCATTAGCATCCAGGCAAGCAAGGTCTAGTGAAGATGGGCATGCTTGGGTTCAATGCTGGGCTCACCTATGACTTCACACCTGGTACCCATCCTAAGTCTCCACAGCCCTATCTCTTCAAATTGGGGATAATGAAACTCCTCCCCTGTAAGTTTTTGTGTGTGTGTGATGATGAGCCATATTTACGTAAAGTATGTGGCACATAGTAGGTACTTGATAAGTGACAGCAATTTTGATGATAATTGGGTGAATATGATTTGAGCTACATAACATTCCAGCTAGAAGGACCTATGAGATCGTCTAGTCCAATTCCATAATTTTACAGAGGGGGCCCAGAGATGGTAAGGAATTTGCCAAAGATCACAAAGCTGGTTCAGCAGAACCAGAACTAGATTTGGTTCAGGGCTCCCGATTCTTTCCTGAGTTCTTTCCTTTCCACCAAACAGAGCCAAACTACTCCTTACCTTTAAAGCTTTGGAACTGCTTTAACCTACCTATGATTTTGCCACTTGGGTGGGCTATCACGTATGCATCTTATATGCTGGAATGATTGTAGAGAGTCCCTAACCACTGAACTTCCACAACCTAAAAGTCCTGCAGTTGTCCTGAAAAGCTCAACATTTCTTTCAGGTAGCACTTTGCTAATCCTTCCAAAGTCCAGGAGACACAAAGAAGATTGATAGACCTTACTTTTTGGTTAGGGATAAGGAAGTCCTGAGAGACAGTGACAGCTAGCTCATGCCAAGTATGGGAGTGGGAATAGGGCCAGAGGGCATGGATTTCAGCCCCATTGTATATTTTCCCCGGAGGGAAAGGAGCTCCCTGAGACCAGCAGCAGAAGAGAAGTACAACAGACAGTCTGTCCCTCTTTGGCCTGAAACCTGTACTGCCCTGGAACCCAGCACAGACCTCCCAGTGCAGAAGCCCTTGTCCACATCCAGGGCCCAGGAGATGAATGCCCACACAGGCCCTTTATCACCCTCAGTTGAGCCTACCCACCTCCTTTCTCAGTGCAGAGATTTTGCCGAGGATGTACTTAATGAATTCTTCGATTTTGTCTGCAGAGGTGAGTGGTGGTCTATTTGAGGTGGCATCATCTTTGAAATCTCCTCCCAGGTATCCCGGGGTAGGGAAAGCAGTAGCCATCACCAGGAGCAGCCCCAGGGAGAAGGCCACTGGACTGAAGGCGCCTGTGCCGGAGGCAAGGGAGAGCAGCCAGTGAGCAGACTGCACCGCTGGGGGAGCTGTGCCTCTGGCTGCTTGGCGGCCTGCCAGCCCTCCCAGCAGACACACACCCCTCCCTCCGCCTGGCCCTGCGGCCGGGCAGTTCCAGGGCTAGGGATTGCCTTCACTTACTTGTGGAGAGGGAGTTCATAGCTGGGGTCCTGGAGGGCAGATGGAGCTCTCTTTCGTTCCTGGTGGGCTCGAGGGCAGAATGAGCCTCAGACATCCCCAGTCTCATATTTATTGGGGGTTGAGACTCTAATATTGAGACTCATGGGAAAATCCCACATTTGATAAATCTTTGTTGGAGGTGGGGGTGGGGCCAGAGCGGGTGGGGCTGATTGGAAACCTTATTAAGATTGTGCAATGTGACGTCCTTTAGCATCACAGGAATCACAACTGGGGGAAAAAGTGCTGCTTAGGTCATTACCAAGGCCAGCGCTAAGAAGCAGGATCATACTTCCTTTACTTTCTTTTCTGCTTTTTATTTTTTTTTTAAACTTATTTATTTATTTATTTATTTTAGTGACTCAGCATTTTGGCATGTCTTAAGAGGGAAAGTAAAGCTGAAGTCATGCACGAAGTTTGCAGTGGGGGGGGCAGGGTGAGAAGCTAAGGCTGACTATGGTTTTAAAAAATACTTTACCAGATTAACAAGCTAGGATTTAGTATTCAAATTAACTCATATTTGTAAAAACCTAAGAGTTTTGACCTGAGCTTCCTCAGACCACAGCACAGCCCACTAGCCTGGGGTTACAAGAAAGATGCCACCAGGAGCCATCTGCAGGACTTCCCTTTCCTGGCTGTCTCCATCACCAGCTGTTGCAGACTGCCTGACTGCCCCCAGATCTCGCGCCCTTGTCTCTATAGGAGTCTCCAGGCAGTGTGCAGTGGTCACGGACAGACGTGACTCCTTTGTGCCACCGTGTGGCATCTGCCAGTTTCTTTCTCACCTCTGCTAGCTCACTTCAGCTCTGTCAGCCTCAGCCCTGCTCACTCCGTGGGGCCCCCCAGTGAAGATTTGGATCTCTGTGCCAAGGGGTTTGTCTTGTGCTGCTGGCGCTGTCCCCACTGCTGGTGACAGGGTGACCCTGATCCTGAGGGGGATGCCTTAGGAGCCCAGGTGGGTCTTGTCTCCACTGGAGCCCTCAAGTTGGCCACTCCCACTTGGTTCAGAGCAGAAGTGGAGAGAATACCACTTACCTCTTTGATGGGATGTCAAAGAAGGACCTTGTGACATTTTCTAGAGCTTGTGTTCATAACTCCCTTCTGCTGTATGACTTGCCTTGAGTTTAGAGGCAGCTGGGAAGAAATTTCCTAATGCAGACAAGGCTCTGAGGTTCTGAGTCACGCCTGCCCCAGGTTTTCTTAATGGGTTGAGCCTGCACTGCTTGTACAGGTTCCCTCTGCCCTTAGAATGACGTCTCCTGCAGGAGGGTCCTCGGTCTCATGCAAATGGGCTCTAGACCAAGCTGCCCTACCAGTCTCCCAGACACCTAGGCAGCTCACAAGATTGGTTCCAGGCTGAAACTAGGACCCTTGTACAGCATTAAAAAAAAAAAAAAGAAAGAAAGATTTACAAAACACTGTGTTATCACAATCAGCTTCTTTGCTTTGCAAAGATCTCATCAGGATTGCGAAAACAAGGACCTCTGCTAGGGTATTTAAAATATGAACTGATTTACTCAAGTTTTGTTTTGTGAACAACACTTTAGGACTCGCCTGTTGGGGAAAGTGAGGTCATCCATTCTTTCACTGACTTTCTAAACAGAGGCAGGTCCTGTGGCAGTAGTGGGGTTTTTTGTCTGAAAATGAAAATGGGAGAGTATGGTTGAATGTTTTCGCTTTTACTGTTCTTGGGTCTTGAGCAACCCAGACAACCCCCAGCTGAGTCCTCTCTCCTGCACTGAATGAAGCCACCTCTCCTGGCCCCCCTGTGATGCATGTAATAGGCCTCTGTAGTGTGGGATTGCTCTTTCTCATAAATCTATGTTTTAGAAAATATGACTCAGTAAATTTCAAATACTTAGTGACTCAGCCACATTCAGATTTTTCTTTTCAATTAATAGTTTTTAAAGGGGTGCTTGGGTGGCTCAGTTGGTTAAGCATCTGCCTTCTGCTCAAGTCATGATCTCAGGGTCCTGGGATTGAGCCCCATGTTGGGCTCCCTGTTCAGCGGGGAGCTGCTTCTCTGTCTCTAGCTCTCCCTGTTTGTGCTCTCCCTCTTTGTCAAATAAATAAATAAATAAATAAATAAATAAATAAATAAATGAATAAAATCTTTTTTAAAAAAAGTTTTTAAATTAGGAAATACATGTATCATGATAAAATGTTTAAACACAACATCAAGACATACAGGGAAAAGTAAATCTCCTTCCTTTCCAGCTCCTCTCCTTAGAGGTAGCCCCCGATCCACACAGTATTTTTTTTTTAAGATTTTACATATTTGAGAGAGAGAGAGAGCGTGAGAGTGTGTGTGAGCTTGCGTGAGTGAGAGAGAGCAGGGGGAGGGGCAGAGGGAGAAAATCTCAAGCAGACTCCCCACTGAGTGGGGATCCCCAAGTGGGGCTAGATCTCAGAACCCTGAGCCAAAGTCAAGAGTCAGACACAACCAACTAAATGACTGTGCCACCCAAGCATCCCTGACCCACAGTATTTTCAACTAAATCCTGTTACCCTAATCTGGGTGAGGTTTTCTCGACTACCTAGGTACACACCTCTGGATTTACATGATTGTTACATATTGTACACACATGCATACACACTTGTACATAAATATACACATACTACAATTTCCCATTTTGTGGATGCCACCTAGGCAATTCTCTACAGCTACAGCATAGAGCACAGGCTTTTGAGTTGTACCGCATGGGTTTAAAGCTCAGCCCTGACACTTACTGTATGACCTTGGCTAAGTTCCCCCAAGGATCTGTGCCCTTGTTTGCTCATCTAATAAAACTGGGATAATAGCAGTGCTTCCCATATCGCTGTTGTGAAGACTGAAAGATGAAGTGTGAAAAATCCCTGGTACATAGTAATGTTATAGGATTTTCTCCTTCGGTGCCTGCTGTTTCTTGCTCATGCTGCTTCCAAGAATGAAGACTTAGACCAGGCAGCATGTTGGGCAGCAAAACAAGGTTTATTGAGTGATAGTACAAAGCTCCCAAAGAGGGAGGGGACCTGAGAGGGTTGCCCTGGCAGTTTTTAAGTTTAGGGGTTTTTATGGGCTGGTTAGTAGGCTGTTTTAATCTGATTAACCTTCCTTGTGCCCGTCATCCAATCAGGTTTTTGTCATCTACCTACCACACGGGAAAGGGTGGAGGGCTCCTTCTAGGGTGGTGTAAGATCATTTTAAGGGTGGTTTCCTCTTAGGGTGGGGCCCCTTGTCCCTGCTGGCCTGTCTTCCAACTATCCTTCATCAGTAATGCCACAGGAAACACTTGATCTTTGTAACATTCTGGGTGCACAGGGTCTCTGCCTTGGAGAGCTCCTTCGGCTCAGCTCTGTCATCCCATGTGTGGTCCTGCCTGCCGTGAATGACCCAGACCTCAGTGCCAGTGATCAGCTGGGGTCCCCCAGTTATTTTTCCTCTGAAGAAATGAGATTCTGTGTTTTGTTGAAAATGCCTTTTGGCAAAAGTGGAAAATGGAGGAAAAAAGTGGTTTCTCCCCTTTTTTGAGAACGTTAAGATCCCCAAGCCTGGTCTCTCAATTTGGATGTTGAGCCTGCCTGTGTCTTTCTCCTATACCATTTCCAAGGCTTTCTGCCAAGTGTTTTTATGGCAGAAGCCCCCAGCCTTCCCTGTCCATGGTCATCATCATTGTTCATAGTCTTGAAAGTGGCTGTTTAGGGTGAGGGGGTCTGACTTTGTCAGACCTTATGCTTCTGTGCATCAGAGCAAGTGGTGTGGGGATGGGAATGCACGTCTATGGGGAGATTGGAAGATACTGTCTGCCACCTTGCACATTAAGAGCCTTTAGGATCCATATTGGTATCAGTGCCTTGGGCTGGCATTTGGTTGTGGGAGAAGTGCGCTCTTTTTTGCTCCAAGCACTAACACAACATCTGTAACTCCACCACGATAGCTTCCTTTCTTTAGATCTCAACAGATCTTCCACTTGGAGAACTCATGCATCGTATTTTAATATGTACAAATGACCAGGAAAGGCCATGCTGTCAGCATTTATTAATTAATAACCTCAGTTGCTGGATTGCACCATAGCTGATTTGAAGTGACTGGCAGCTGAGACAGAGAGGCAGGACAAATGGGAACCTATGGGCGGGAAGAAGAGAACCCAAGTAGCTTTGCATACTTTACCACCTTACCTAGGCTGCCTGGTCCTGTCCGTGCCCCTCAGAATACTGCCCATGACTGCTTTTCTACATGTTTGTGGGGTCCAATTCAGAGAGTTCATCAATGCATTCAAGGTGAAGGAGAAAAAGTAACTTCCATTTGGCCTTACGCTCTCAGGAGAAGAGGTGTTCTCCACATCTCAGGTTAAAATGTGGTGTTCTGCTCTCTTTTTTTTTTAATATTTTAAAATTTATTTGCCAGAGAGAGGAGAGAGAGCATAAGTAGGGGGAGCGACAGGCAGAGGGAGAGAGAAAAGTAGGTTTTCCACTAAGCAGCGAGCCTGACATGGGGCTTGATCCGAGGACCCTGGGATCATGACCTGAGCCAAAGCAGACACTTAACTGACTGAGCCACCCGGGTGCCCGGTGCCCCTGTGTTCTCTGTCTTTATTCCAGGGTCTGGGGATAGGTGGGTCTGTGATCTAGTGAGAGGGAGTATCCGAAGAACAAAGGAGAAGTCACTGAGTACTAGGGAACTTGCAGTTGCTGTCAGAATGTAGTTTCACTTGTCACTGAGTCATAAGAAGTTTACAGACTGAAAGAGTGGGCTATTTAACAGCTCCTTCTGGGGTTGGCCCCTACTAAGCAGACACCAGGCCCGTAAGTCTCTAGGAAATGTCTGCTTTGGGAAAAGCGATGGTATTTACTCGGAGAGAGAATAAGAGGGACATTTGGTATGTCTACTTGGAAAGGGCTGGCTGATCTTACAGGACAGCCCCACCTAGAGACCAGAGCTCTGGACAGTTCCCAGCCTGGCCCAATCCCAGTCCTGGCCAGTACAGCTTCAACTCTGATGCCTGATTGTCGCTCCTGGTGACTTCTTGATTTGGCCTCAGCATTTCTGAGGGCAAAGATGTGCTGGAGTTGTGCCTAGCTCTCCCTAACACAAGAAAGGGACACATCAGCCTGCTGGGGGCTTGATCCCACACTGCACGTGGAGGTCAATGAGGAGGCCCTCATTGTTTTGCTATCAGTGTTTTGCCTTGATACCTTCCCCTACTGAGGTGGAAAATCCCAGGCATTTTAGGAGGGAAGTGGCCTCTCTTGGGGCCACAGTGTAGACTCCCCTTGCCTTGGGGACCGCCACCCTCCTCACGTCCCCTTTCCTCTGGTCTCCAGGCCTGGAAGAGAGGGCTTGGATTTCCTGATGTTAATAAGCCAGCTGCTCTGACGCCAGTTTGGTGATGAGAACTTGCTTTTCTGATTCTGAAGGAGTCCCACTGGCCCTGTGCCCTGGGACTGGGGAGGTCATTCAGGCTAAGTTTCAGTGCTTCATCTCTTCTCCATCTGTGTGGTAGGCCTTCTGTGTCGGTGGCTGCTGGTTCTGCTTTACAATTAGGAAACGTCAACTTGTCAGCAAGGAGCACTGAGTTAATTTATTCTCACGAGTCATTTGAACCATCTTTGGTTTCTCCAAAGGTCTCAGTTCTCTTGAGTTCAGTGTCATAGGCAGAAACTAAGCATGCAAAAGCATTGGCTGGTTCCTTCCACTCTTTCCCTCAAAATTAAGGTACTAAGAACCCATTTGAAAGCATCACATGTGATGGTAAGACCAGGGGATTCTGCTGGGCTGGCCATGACGTATTTCACCCCCTTTCCCTGCCCTTTTGGCTACTTACTTGCTGAAAAGAGAGTGTCTTTGTCTTTATGAACTAAGCCTCATGTATGTTCTACTTAGCAAGCTGAATCTATGAAGGTAGGGAATGTTTCTGTAGTTCTCGTGATACACCTTGGATGTGTTGAACATTCTGTAATTCTGAGACATTGGGGCTTATTATTCCTGAAGAAGGGTCCACCTGGATTAATTAAAACTATTACGGAAGAATTCAGATCCAGGTAAGCAGGTCAAAGAATCATAAGTGATTTCTATTGAGCTATTGAGTTCTACATAACTATGTACGGGTGTGGTTGTATGCAAGGCAGAGCAGAATCCTTGACCTGAAGACCATAGCCATGGCTCCAGGGAGTGCTGCCCTCACTGTGTAGGGATGGCCTTAGTGGCCTGGGTTCCCAGGAAGCTGGGCTGGTGGTCTGCTGTCACTTTGGTCTGTTGGACCTGTAGCTCCTCCCGTGTTGTGGAGTCTCCACGGCGGTCTGGGTCTGAGCAGCAGTATTGTGTCCCCCAAGGGCTCTGTGGGATTATGGCCCCATGTGTCCCATCTTGGTTGTTTTCATGCTACTTCGCTACAGGTGAAAGGTAGTGGCAAGAGGGCAGGCACAGCCTGCTGCACTAGTCAGCTTGGCAAATGAGCAGGATGCACGAAATGGTTTCCTCCACTCTGGCATTTGAAATTGTCTTCTGGTTACACTTTTCTTGGTAGCTGATGAGCTTTTGAAAGGAGAGATTGCATTCCCATAGGTTTGTTTCGGACCTTGCTACCTAAGCAATTGCTGCTAACTGCCTCAGATTCTCTTGTCCTTCAGGACTATCAGCAAAGAGGCTGTAACATATACTCCTTCCTCTGTGGCAGGTTTATTGACTGAGGCCCCAGTAAAGCTATTGAAGACAGTAGGTATATAATATAGTCTGGGGCAGGTCAGGTGTGAGAAGAAATTTGAGTTCTGGGCTTTTTCTCTCTGATATCGTGTGACACTCTGTTGGCCAGGTTTGTGAACACCCCTTTGGCCTTCCTGATTTGTCTTAGATTGCAGGATTCAGGAGGAGGTTTGGGCTTTTTGCTACCAGCAAAAACTTTTGGCTGAATGTAAGATTTTCATGAATTAGGCTTGTCTTTTCATTGCATTGCTGAATCTTTGGTTTCTTGTGTTTCTTCAGTGTTGGCTGCTGACCAGAGATGAGCATTAAGATGATAATAACGGGAGGATTTGGGGTGAAGTGCTCTCCAATCTCAAGGATCCATTAGAGAGATAATCTCTAAATTTCCTCCTAGCTCCAGTATTCAGTGATTCTGTGGCTCTTCACTAACCATGCCTAGTAATTCAGAGACTGCTCTTCATGGACTCTACATTGGGAAATAGTTCTTGGAAATCCAAAAGTCTAATGTCTTCCAGTTCACACCCAGGTGTGGCTTCTTGGGGAAACTCACATTTTGACATGCCGGGGATCATGGTGGCCACAGGCAGAATAAACTGATATAGAAGATATCGAAGCCCAGACAATTCAATGTAAGGAAATAGCAGGTTTATTCGTTATCATACAAGCAGAAATAGATCAGTATTCAAAGTTTTAATTATTTTTAACTTCAAAAAGAATTACACAAGTAATATATATTCAATGTAGAAAATTGAGAAAATAGAGAAAGCAAAAAGGAAAAAAATTGCAAAATAATCTGATCACTGAGTGATAATCATTGTTACCATGAGGTTGCAATCATCCTTGTTATCTTTCTACGTAGCTATACATACCTAAATGTATGGGAAATAGAAAAATATGATACACAGGGTGTTTCTGCTTTTGATACTACTTTTTAGGTATAAACATGCTGGGTAATTCTCTGAGTAGAGGTGATGTGAATAATGGCTGCTGAGCCACCATCTCAGCATAAGACCAGGATGGAGCCCAGGCAGAGGTGTGATGGTGCTGGCTGTTCAGCTCAAGAGAACCGACTGTGCTCATTTCTTCCCAACTCTGCATTTAGTGACTCCCATTTGTAGCTTCAGATTAAACAAGGTAGGAGTGTTTACACTATGGAAACTGGCAAATGCTACAAACCAGCTTCCCCACAAAGGGGAAGGGATACCAGTGGGCTCAAGGGAATAAAGGATATTTTGGAGGCAAAAATAAATGCAATCAGAGATTGGTGGTCATATGGGTACTATTTAGGGAATGTAGGAAAAGCATGTATCAAAGGCATTATTTGCTCTTACACTTCAAAGGCAGTTGGGCATAAGGTTTTTTTTTTAAGGAAAGAAATGGTTCTGGTCAAAGCATGCTGCTGCTGTATCCCAGAATGAAGGCTGCAGTTTGTATAAACAGGTAGGTACAGGCTACCAGCTGACTTTGGGAGAATCAGGATGTGCACACAGCAGAATTTCTGTTCTACAGAATTGGATGTCCTTCCAGTTTCCCCAGATACCAGTTCATGCCATAGCAGATCAGGGCAGAGATGAGGTCCAGTCTTGAGCCATGGCCAAATTAGGGACAGGAGACTTGTCTCCATGAGAGAATTAGACACGACAAGGTGGCAGCCCACAGGCTTAGTAGATTTCTGCTTTGTCACTGTGCCATTCCAGCCAGACTGATGAGTCAGGAGTCCAGCTTTGGGGTCCTTAGTGGACAGGATGAGAAGAGCCTTGAAGCATTCTTAGGGTCCCCAAAGCATTGCATCTTGGGTCATAAGTTTAGCTCTTAACTGTACCCAAATCACAAGGAATGACTTATCCTGCTGTTATTCTTGGCATTGTGTCTTAGTGTACAGCGTCCTCCTTTTGATTCATCTCCGTTACAGTTCTGTTGCACATTTCTAGGACATTGCATTAGGAAAACAAACAGTGCCATTAAATCCACCCCCTGTGTCCTGAGGGCACCGGCATGATGACAGGAACCTCGTTGATACTTGACTGTGTCATAGCCAAACTTCAGAATATTGAGTAAAATGTAAAACTCCCTGTTAGAAACTTGGTTCCATTTACATGGCACAGCTCCCAGGCAGACCACATGAGCCTCTCTGCTTTTTCCCCCCACCTCTCCAAAGGATGTAAGTTTTCTGCTAACAGTTTCATCACAGGATAGAATGATATCTTGCGGATGCCACAACATCGCTCGGTTCTAAACTTCCATCAAGACTCAGACTGTGTGCCTCCATCCTCCCGGAAGCCTTCGCTGATCCATTTCCAGGAATAGTGAGGGTTCCCCTCTGGGCTCTGCTGTAGCGTCATGTGCTGTACTAATCAGTTTCCAGGCAGTGTCGTGATGGCACAGGCTCTTGCTGGACTGCCTGGGTTCAAATCCCTGTTCTGTCATTTCAAGCTATATAGTCAGCTGTGAAGTTACTGAACTTCCCAGCTTCATTTCTCTCCTTCGTAAAATGAGGGGTAGCAATTATACCTTACATAATACAGTTGTTGAAACCTATGTAAAATGCTTAGCACTTTGCCTGGCACATGGAGAAGCTCAATAAACATTAATATTGCTCTCTGCAATTGACTAAAATCTTCTTGAAGGTTCTATCTTCTAATGTCCATGAATAGGAAGCATGGTTTTGAACCCTTACTAGATGCTTAGGGCTATTGAATGAATGAAAGGTAGGGTATCCTTTCGATTGACCTGTCACAAATAATCATCAAGAATTTAGAAATAGAAAATAGTTTAATACAAAAAGTTTTCTTTGTGTGTGTGCTTTTTTTATAGGTCATATAAAATATTAAGCTCTTGATTTTCAAGTTTTCAAATTACAAAGACTGTAATGCTTTATTTAATAAATTTAAAAATATGCATGTATGTGTATTTATTCCATACTGCAGGCAGTACAGTTTACTAAAAGAAGCATGGATTTCAGAGACAGACTTGGTTTAAATGCCAGCTGCATCATTTACTGCTCGTATGGTTTTGGGCAAGGCTTCAATCCGCTGTGCCTGAGTTTCCTCATTTGCACACGGTGGCAAAGAAAACTTTCCTTCTGGGGTGGTTGTGAAAATCGAATGTAATCATACCCATAAAGCGCAGTTATTGATATAGACAAAAATGTCAACAGATGCTAATGTTTTTTAAGTTGTTTTATTGCAGGTAGGGCAAGGGACAGAGAGGAAAAAGAAGGGAAATAGAAGAGGATCAAGGTAGACAAAGAATGACGGAGAAAGCTTAAAAAAGAGAAAGAACCACCAAAAAATGAAGACAAATAAAATGGTCTATAGATTCATTTTGTTTAAAATACTGTTTTTTTATTTTTTACTTTTTGCAGAGGTGACACATACCCAGGCCACAAAATTCACAAGGTACCAAAGGGTACTCAGTGGAAAATTAATTACTTCCAACCTGCCTGAGCCAACCAGTTGATCTCTTTAGGGACAAGTACTTCTACGGGTTTTTTCCTTGTGATTCCTTCCAGAAATACTCCATGCATTGATAAGCAAAATATTCCTCCTTCCCATGATTTAGTTTTACTATTCTACGTACGTGGTGGTGCACTAATGCCGCAGCTTGCTTCCTACATAGAACGTGTTTTAGTAATGGTGTCTTTTCAGGAGATACAGCACTGTCTCCTTCCTTTAAGCCCTTGTATTCCATTTATTAACCCATCCCCCACTGATGGAATTTTAGGTTGTTTCCAATCTTTTGTTATTACAAATAAAACTACAATGAATACTTTCATCTGTGATTTCACACTTGTGAGTGTATCAGTGGGATAGTTTCCTAGAAACGGAGTTGCTTACTCGAAGGATCCTGGCAACCTTGACAGACAGACCGAGATTGTACCAAGTTAGCCCTCCTGGTGAGGAGTGAGAACTCTTGTTCCTCCTACTCTTGTCAGCACATAGTAGTATCAGTTTTGATCTTTGCCTGACTGATGAGGGAAAAAACATATCTCTGTGTCATTTTAATTTGCATCTCTCTTATTACAATTAAGGTGTACTATCTGGTCAGATATTTGAGAACAATTTTTATCTCACTTTCCATGAACTCTGTGTCATAGTGTTTGAGTTTTTGTTGGTTATTGATCCTTTTTTTCTTTTAAGATTTTATTAATTTATTTATTTGAGAGAGATAAGGAGAGTACGAGCGGGTGCGGGAGGAGCAAAGGGAGAGGGAGAAGCAGACTCCCTGCTGAGGGAGGCCAATGGGGGATCCCATGACCCTGAGATCATGACTTGAGCCTAAGGCAGACGCTTAACTGACTGAGCCACCCAGGCGCCCTGTATTGATCCTTCTCATATTGCCTTGAAGGAGCTCTTGATATACTCCAAAGGGTAAAGTTTTGTTCTTCATGTGTATTTTTGGTTTATCATTCATGTTTCTATTAGTTTATAGTGGCTTTTTTTTCCCATGCAGAAAGTTTAGATTTCGATGAAGTAGACTTTATGTCCTTTCTTGTATGGCTTCTGCATTTTGTGACACATGAAAAGTCTTAGTCTACTCTGAAATCAGGAGAATATTCTTTTAAGTTTTCCTTGAGTATCCTTAAATAATAGGTTTTCAAAGTATTGAGCAAATACAAACTATGCTTGTCACATGACAAAATGAACGAGTCTTGTCCATTATCCTGCTATAAATGCACACACACAAGAGAAAATGCAGGTTTTGCTGGGCGGGGGAATAAACAGTACTTTCCCCTCTCTTTTACTTTGTTTTGCAGGTTTTCTTCATTGATCATGTATTATTTTGATCCTCAGAAAGACATAAATTAAATAAAAATGTACTTCTACCTCCTTTAAACTTTTTTTTAAGATATCCCTTCATTCCTGGATCTTTTGGAATGCTAGTAATGCTGCCTATTTTGCTTTGGAAACAGTCTGTAGGGCTTCCACCCTGAACATCTTTGGCCCTGTCCTAGTGACTTCTTTGTTGTTAAATCCATAGGGAACATTTTAGTGCTAATCTTACTTTTCCAAAGTCAGAGCTGAAGCTCCCGACCTCGCCTTCCTGCTTGGCCTCCCTGTTGGTCCTCACTCCTTTTTTTTTTTTTTTTTTAAAGATTTTATTTATTTATTTCACAGAGGGAGAGAGATCACAAGGAGGCAGAGAGGCAGGCAGAGAGAGAGAGAGGGGGAAGTAGGCTCCCCGCTGAGCAGGGAGCCCGATGCGGGCCTCGATCCCAGGACCGTGAGATCATGACCTGAGCCGAAAGCAGAGACTTTAACCCACTGAGCCACCCAGGCGCCCATGTCCTCACTGCTTTTTATGGCTGCCTCTCAGTCTGCTGTCCTAGCTGACCTCCCCCCCCGCCCCCCCCCCGACTTGTAACATTTGGAAGGGCTCCCTTGGCACCAGGTGCTCTAACTACTTTGCATAGATTATCTCATTTAGTCCTCACCACAGTTTCCTAAGGGAGCTATGATTATCAACTGTATTTTTCAGATGAGAAAATGGAGAATTAGAAAAGTTGCGTAACAAGTCCAAGAGTGCCCAGCTATGATAGAGCCGAGATTAGAACCCAGGGACTCTGTGCTCTTAGGGACCACCCCTCTAAACTGCATAACTATGATCATGCTAAACCATCCCAGGCACTCTTGTGCTTTCCATGGGCCAGCTCATCCCTGTGTGGCTTTACTTACCCTTTCTCTCCTACACATAGGACTCCCAAGTGTATGTCTGGCTCAGATCTCTCTTGCATTCTAGACTGACAGTCCAGGCATTGTCAGCGTTTGGTGGACATTTCCACTTGAAACTCCCACAGACACCTTTGATTTAGCATGCCAGTATCTCCTCAGATGGTGTGTCTGGAAAAATGGGGGATATTATTTTCATAGTGCCCAGTGGTAAAGCCTGGCAAATTAGAACCTGCGAGACTTGAACTTTATTATTCTATATCTGAGGTTAGCATTTTGTGTTAGGTTTGAATTAATTCATTAAAACCTGCTAGGACTGTGGTCCCAACCCTCAAAGAGGTTTCAATGATTCAGCTTGACTTCATGTCTTTGGTCTTTTAATGCCAATAAATCCATTTGGAAGATTGGTTGCTTTTCCCCCACAGGCCAAAGTAATTTGCTTATCCTGATGGGAAGGCCCATTCATTTCCTAAAAATGAACAGGGCTTCCTCTCATAGAATAATTAGATTTAAGGCCTGGATCCATTCAAATCCTCTGAGAGTCTAGGTCCAATCCATTGGAATTAGTAATCACAGTGAACTTAGAGGTAGGGTATTTGATTTAAAAACATTCAGTGGGAGGAGGAAACTTCAACCAGAAAAGGGATCTTTTGGCTGAAAGATTGGTTTTTATGCTTTTGCAATTGATGATAATTACCATAGGAAGGGCATTGCTAATTCCAGTTCTCCAGGATGTTTTCTTTTCATTTCTCTACTAATTTAAAAAAATTACAGAAGTAACACATACTAATTGTACCTGTGGCAAGACTGCCAGCCGCTTAAGATGACCACTGTTAATAGCAGTATCACCTCACAAACCGTGCCACAGGCTCACATGAATGGATACAAACAGGCACCATAATTACACCTACAGGGTTGGGTTGTTTATTTTTCAAGTCAGGAAATCATATAATGCATATTACTCTGCAACTTGTTTTTCTCACTTAATTCTCTATCATGAATACCCATCCAGCTCAGCTAATGTAGCTTTTACTATTTTTAATAATACGTAAAATAGCATGTTCCATGATTTCTTTGGCCAGTTTCCTTTCAATGAACATCCAGATTGTTTTCTGTTTTCTATCTCTACAACAAGGCTACAGGAGACATCCTTGTATATAAATTCTTATGTAATGAAGCATTTATTACTAAAGAGCTCTCAAAGTAAGATTGCCAAACTACAGAGTTGGCTGGTTTCTAGAACAACATTCATACATGAGCAGGGGAAGGGAAAAGGGAAGTGATGTACTTCTGCCTGTCAGGTAGTACAGTAGGTACTTTCCATAAGTTGTTTAATTTCATCTTGGTCTCCTGCCTGTGGTTGTGCCCAGCCCCTCCTCTACATAACCCAGATAAGCATGTCACCCCTGTGCTTGGAAGCACTGTATGGTTCCCACCTCATCCTGGGTAAAGGCCAAGATACTAAGACAGCCCTGGAGGCTCTCCACAGTTTGATCTCATCTGCCTCCTCAGTCTCTCTCGTGCCTCTCTCCCACTCACTTCACATTCCAGCATACCCCAGTTATTCGCTGTTACCCACCTTACTAGGTCGCTGCAACCCTCTCTGCCTTTGCTCAGCCTTCCTCTCTGTTCTGAGAGTCCTTCCTCACCTCATCCCCTGGTTCTTCTCTCCCTCACCAATTAGCACTCAGTCTCTGGCTCCTTCAGAATGGCTTTTGCAGGCTGACTTATGAGTTAGTAATACTGGATCATGCTGTAGTGACTTTAACCCACAGATTTCAGCGGCTTCACACATGTTTATTGTTTGTTCAATCAAAGTCTGCTTCAGGTGTGGGTCATCATTCTCCCAGCAGCTCCCCTCGCTGACCTGCATGGAGGGGCTGATGACAGCTTCACCATCATGTAATGTATCATCCAGAACACTTGGCTCTCCTGGTCCATGTGGCAGGTGTCTTCACTGAGAGTGTCAGGCTGGCAGTTAAATGTATTCTTAGCCTGCTGGCCAGCCCGATTACATTGCCCTGCTTAAGTGCAATGGGGCAGAAGTGTAGTCTTCTCATGAGGCTGGATGGAAAGGAGAATTGAACATAGATGAGCACTAGAAGCTTCTACTACAGATGAGATGCAGTCACTCTATATATCTATTGAAATTATTATATGGCATTAGAATGATAATTTATCTATGTCTTCTCTATCAGAGTGGGCACTTTTGGAAAGTAAAGGACTTTACCTTGTTCATTTTCATATCTCTGGCATCTGGCACTTGTCTGGCACATAGGAATTGGCTGAGAAACTTGTGTTGACCAAATCCATTCATACAAATCAACAATCACATATTATAGATGAGACACTAAAGTTCAGAGAAGTCAGTTAACTCCCCTATGATCACACAGCTGGGAGCTAGCAAAGCTGAATTCAAACCCAAGTCTGTCAGATTCCAAAACTCATGCTTTTAGGAAATATTCTAGAAGTTAAGATTCCCAAGTCTGATTTGGGATAACGAGCACTTCACTCACTGGGGATGAATTCAGTTTTAGAGACCCAAGAACCCTAATAGCCTCCTTAGTACACCAAGTCTGGGATGCATCTAACCAAGGGACTTCCTCTTTGTGTTCTGGGAGCTGGTGTTGAAATATTAAGGAGCCTTTTATGACCCCAGATCTCCCAGGTCTGTACTTAAAACAAGCAAGGAAAACCAGTCCCCAGCCAGACTGAAGGACATTTAAGCTACTATCAGCTCTAATATTCCTCTGTCCTCACTTAATATATTTGAATTTAAATAAAACCCCCACTTTCATGTAATGTGTGTGGCTACAGAGTGCTGTAGAATTGGGGTTTGAAATTGAGTTTGAGCCCCAGCTCTGCCACATCCTCACCCCATGCTGGACTTCTGAGCCTCCCTTTCCTTGTTTTACAAAGTAACACTGACTGTAAGAATTCTCACTTCAGGGGCGCCTGGGTGGGTTAATGTCTGCCTTTGGCTCAGGTCATGACCCTGAGGTCCTGGGTTAGAGACCACAGTGAGACTGAGACTCCCTCTCCCTCTGCCCCCACCCATTTGTGCTTGCTCTCTCACGCACGATCTCTCTCTCAAATAAAGTCTTAAAAAGGAAAAGAAAAAAAAAAGAATACTCACCGCAACTTTGTGCTCCATTGCCTCAAAGTTCCGATAAAACCTCAGGTAAGTATCCTACTATATCACGGTTCTCTGGAGAAACAGAACCAACAAGAGATTTTATACATGGAGGTGGCTCACGTGACTAGGGAGGCCAAGAAATCCCAATCTGTAGCTGGCAAGATAGAGACCCTGGAGAGCCAGTGATAGAGTTCCAGAATCCGAAGGCCTGTGAACCAGGCTGGCATAAGTCTCCATCTGAGAGTAGGAGAAGACCAGTGTTCCAGCTCAAGCATTCAGGCAGAGAGAGGGTAAATTCTGCCTTACTCAGCCATTTTGTTGTATTCAGGCCCTCAATGGATTGGATGAGGCTTACCCACACTGGAGAGGACAATTTGCTCTATTCAGTCCACCTATTCAAACATTGGTTTAGTCCAAGACACCTTCACTGACACACTCAGAATAGCATTTAACCAAATATCTGGCCATCCCATGGTCCACACAAGTTGACACAAAATTAACTATCACACCTAACCTTCCTTATGTCCCATAATTTGCATTATTTGTTAATGTAAGGACTCATGCTTGCATTCTTTCTATTTTGCTATTTTGTGTTTAAAAAAAAAACACTGAAAGACAAAGTACTGGAAATGGAGTAATTTTACCTTCTAAAAACTTTTTTAAGTAAAAATTATTTACTAAGGGTCCAGTGAGAATTCAGTTCAACATAATCCCCACCAATTTTCATTGTTTTCCCTTCCCTTCCCTTTTTTTTAACTTAAAAAAAGTGGACTTCCATGTTTAGAGCAGTTTTTGGTTCACAGTAAAATTGAGTGGAAGGTACAAAGATTTCCCATAGAGCCCCTATCTTCACACATGCACAACTTCCACTCTTAGCAATATCTCACCAGAGTAGGTATATTTGTTACAACCAATGAACCCACACTCTTACATTATTATCCCAAATCATTAGTTTACATTAGGGTTCACTCTTGTTGTATATTCTGTGCTTTTCAACAAAGGTATATTGTCATGTGCCCACCATTAGAATATACAGAGAAGTTTCACTGCCCTCAAAATTCTCTCTGTTCCACCTATTCATCCCTTCCCCCATCCCCTGGCAACCACTGATCCTTTTACTGTTTCTACAGTTTTGTCTTTTCCAGAATGTCATTATTATCAGAATCAGATGGCCTTTTCAGATTGGCTTCTTTCATAGTAATATGCTGTTGCATTTCCTCTGTGTCTTTTCATGGGTTGATAGCTCAGCCCTGGTTTATTTTTATCCTAGCATACAGCACTTGTTGAGATATATTACTTATCTATTAGCATGCATGTTCATTGTTCACCTCTCCCACCAAAATGGAAGCTTCTGGAAGGCAGGGGCTTTGTTTTATCACCATATCCCAGTCCCTGTGAAAATATTCAGTACATAATAAGCTCTCAAAAATATCTGTTGAATGAATAAATGAACACGTGAATCTTTTATAACTATAAGCCTCTCATTTGGGGAATTATTTCTGATATATGAGTTAATCTGATATCGCTATTTCAATGGCATTTAAAAAAAGATATTTATTTATTTGAGAGGGAAAGAGAGCGAGCATGAGCTGGGAGAGGGGCAGAGGGAGAAGCAGGCTCCCCATTGAGCAGGGAGCCTGATGTGGGTCTCCATGCAGGGCTCTAGCCCAGGACCCTGGGATCATGACCTAAGCCCAAGGCAGCCAACTGAGCCACCCAGGTGCCCCTTCAATGGGATTTAAATGTAATGTAGTATTACAGTCACTTTTGGTTTGGATATGGGGCTAGAGAACTCATCAATGACCAATGAAATAGAAGAAATCATTGGTTTCCAGCAAAGCACTATTTTAATTTTTTTAATCCAGAAACAGAGTATAAATGAAAGTGGACTATTTAATTTTCTATCACCAGAAGTGCTTTTGGTGATAACTATCTAAAAAGTTTTAAAATTTTCTATTATGAAAGCAATACAGTTTCCCTCTCTGCATACCCATTGACCCCTCTCCCACTCCCTAGAGGTAATTTCTTCTAAGAATTATGAAAGCTTTGTGCAATATATAAAATTTTTGTGTAGTTGGTCACAGATTAACTTAGTCCCCACACTTGGATTTATAAAAGGCAGAGCCTTTGTGTTGCTCTGATAGGTTATCTTTTTTCCCTCATAAGTCCTTCCCCATTAGGCAGAACGGAAGCCTAACTCTGTCTATAATGGGAACTCAGTCTCTTCTGCTTTAAATAGTTTCCTGTTGCTTTGATATGGCTCCTTTCAAAGAAATACTTGGTCTTTTGGCACTCCATTCCCCTGCCTTCTCCTGTCCAAGATGACACCTGGGGGAATTTATCTGGGAAATTACTGGTCCTGTGGTGGGAGTGTGGGTCACCCCTTGTCCGCATGGTTCGGCTGCTAGAATCTGCTCCGGAAGCCTGCAGCTAGCAGGCGTGAGGCCTGTGCTCCCTCACGTTGGTCCACCTGCTGACCTCGCCCATCTAGGATTCCATTGGGAACTCTTAGTGTGGCAGCCCCTCACTGTCATCCTCCCCAATTTACCACTTTCCTGGAGCCCTCCTTTGTAAGCTGGCCAGCCAACACTACCAGGTATCTTATGTACCCCTTTCCAGGGGACAGTGGAACTTGCGTACACTTTCCCTATACATGGAATTAGGAGAGTCCTGGGCCACTAGATCCAGGCCCTTTTCCTCCCTTATCACATCTCCTGAAGGATTTTTATCTCTGATGGAATACATGGAAAGCTGTAATGAGACAGTATCTTCCTGGCCTGTCAAGTGGAAAAGGGACAAGAGGCCTTCTGCTTTTGACTTTCCTTTCAACCTAATGCTTACCGTCAGGGAGTTTGGCTTGGGAGGCAGGATTTCCACAGTACACATGTTTGACCCTCTGCCTCTCCTCTCTCTCTCTCTCTCTCCTTCCCAGAGCCCACCGAGCCTGAAGGTTGGGCTTTTATTTCTTGTCTCCTTCCTGTCTACTAGGAGCTTCTCCTATGGCATTTTCTTCTGCATGCCAACTCTACTTCTGTGCCTTAGACTAAACACTAAGTGAGAATTCAAGGAGAGAGATAAGCTTGCTGATAAGGGAACATACATACATTTGGAAATTCTTAAAAAATGGTACCTGTTACCTGTACATATCTTAGTTTAGTCAAAGACGAGGTCATTCTACATATAGTGCTCTGTTTCTTCTTTTTCAATTTAATATTTCTTGAAGATCTTTCCATATTCCTACACAAACACCAATCTACCGTATTCTTTGTAAAGAGCTACATAACAGGCCATAAAAACTAACATAGTTTATTTAGCCAGTCTCCTCCTGAAGGATGGTTAGATCATTTCCAGTCATTTTTCATACAAATATTGCAATAGTGATCATTAGTACACATAGTTTTGGTTTTCTTGCATGTTTGTGTGAATATATCTTTTGGCTCTATCTCTAGCAATGGAATTGCAGAATCAACTGGTCTGTGAATTTAAGATTATCTAAGAAAAGTTCTAGCACTCTTCAGTCTCATCTACTGATAAGAAAGTCATAGTTTTTCCTTAAGATAATGGATTTTTATAACTATATCAGTGATTAAGAAAGCATGAGGATACATATGGAAGAAAGAGAGGAAGAAACAAGAAGGAAAGAGATGAATCATTTGGCAAGTGCCAGTATAATGTGGAACCAAGTATAAGGTTCATGGATGGAATCATATAGACTTGTGTGAGAATTCCAACTCTGCCATTTATTAACTTCTGTGACCTTAGTTTCCCCATTTATATGGGTTGTTGTGAAAATCAAATCAGATTACACATGTGCAGTATTTAGTATTTGATAAATGTTTATTCTCAGAACTACTATTATGTGCCTGGTATAATATGTTGGATGTTGAACATGTACAGACAATGAAAGGAATGCTAAAGGAAGCACCAGACTTTATTCTGGATTAGTTGGAAAAACACACCAAGTCTGTCAGAAACCATTAGGAAACAATGAAGACCTTCAAAAGCTCTAAGTGCCCTAGAAATTCAGATCTACTTTGGAGATTATTTATGTGGATAATTAAAAAAAATCTATCCCCAGTGAAATAATTTCTTCTTGGGAGTTTGATGCTTTTGAAGAGCCCACTTTAATTTCACATGACTTTCTTGAAAGCATCTCATAAATCATAGGGCAGGCTGATATGTCAGCCTCATTTTTCAAAAGTTCAATTACATGTTTGTCATGGTTTCTATAGAGTCAGCATCCTGAAATTCTTTTAAAAATGTTATTGGTATCTGGGTTGAAAAGATTAGCTTCAGAGTAGAGTTGAGGTAGATTTGGTTCTTCTGGTTGGTGTCAAAGGGAAATTTTAGGCTTCTTTTTAGGATTATTTTGTGAAATGTCAGAGTCTGGTGTGTTTCTCTGGTTAAGGGTGCGGTGATGCCTGTGTAGGGTCAATAGAGGAAATGATGAAATAATGAAACTTAACTGTGGCTCTGCTCAACTAGGGGCTGGAAGAGCAGCCACAGCCCCAAACCTGGCCATATTACATCATGACATTCACTGGCGATACTGCGGATACGTTGTTTGGGACGTTCTTCATTCTCTCCTCTATTACTCATCTTTTACAGTTTTAGGGTGAGTCAGACCTGGAGTCGAACCCTTATTCTGGCTCTTACTACCTGTATGACCTAGGGGAACTCTTTTTGGTTTATGCTTTCTCATAGTCCACTGGAGACAAATATCCATAAGTGTGCATCTTAATAAGCACCTCAGGAGATTCTGATGTGGGAGGAAGCGGTAAGGACCTTTCGGGGAACCAAAATCTGGAGACATGGGGCGACTTGCCTAAGACCATGCAACTAATCGGTGGCAAAGTCCAAAACTGATCCAGAGTTTCCTGCTTCTATTTCAAAAGTATAAAAGTAGTGGCCTACCAGGGTTTGAGATGGTAGGAGAAGAACCCTCTAGCGTGATCTCCAAACACAAAGCAGCTCAAGACAGAAAGACAGACCCTAGACAGACCCACCCATTCAGTTTCAAGGTGTACCAGCTTACTTGCCTCTCCTTCCTCCCAGTTTTCCCAGTGCTACTCCCCTCTTCTTCAGGCTCCAGGGAAAAACCTAGGAGTCACTGCAGGTACCGTCCACTCCCTCATCCCATATGTAATCTTCTGGAAGTCTTGTCAATTTTCCCTTGTAAATTATGTTCAAATTTATCTACTTCTGTCTGTCTTCACAGCTACCACCCTAGTCCAGTTTTCCAACATCTCTCACCTGGTCTGTAACTTTGTTTCTGGTCTCAGACTGAACTTTTCACAATGTGATTCTGCTCTCTCTCTCTCCCATCTGGCTTAAAAACCTTTAATGACACCCTATGGCGATTAGGTTGGAGACACAACATGATGTGACCTCCGGTGCCCTGCAAAATCTGGCTCTTTAGTCTTATCTTGTGGCATTCTTCTTCTCTTTGTACTTCTTCTTCCAGTTACCTGAACGTGTCAGTTCCTCCTTGCCATAGGACATGTTGCTCTTTGGCCTAGAACACTGTTTTTCTCCCTTCTTCCTTTGCCCAGTCAGCTCCTACTCATCCTTCAGATCTTAGCTCAAGGCTTCACTTTCCTACAAAAACCTTTCCTAACTGCTTCCACTTTGTCATGGTCCCATCTAGAACCATTTCCCTGCTAGAACCATTTCCCACCCCCACTGAGTATGTATGTTTATCACAGTCTATAATTCATACACTCATTTGTATAAATACTCAATTTCTGTCTCCCCCCCTGTCGTATGTTCCATGAGAATAGATAAAATAGTTTTGCTCACCGTTATTCCCCTAGTGTCTACCACAGTGCCTGGAACATAGTAGGTCCTTAGTAAATATTTGTTTAATGAACAAATGAAACTTATATTCAATTTTTTCTTAAATCTCCCCTTGATCTACCTCATCTAGCTCCAATCACCCAAGGCCTATCTTTCATATATTTACATTTAGCTGGGCACGTGTATATATATATGTGTTTGTCTTTTATATTTTCTTTATCATAAGGTAACTTCTACATTCCATCTCAGCCATCTTCATCAATACTTTCTAAGTTGAGTGTCTCAGATAGGAAATAGCATGGGCCTCGTGACTGTAAGGAAGGGAAGTACTTAGTAAATTACCCTTCCTCTCTGTATTTTACTGAACTGCTGGGGAAATCCCTTTGACCATGAAAGCAAGAGACAACAGTTAGGCTGGAGGCCACAGACTATCATGGTTTGCATCAAGTCTCGAACACTAGATAACTTAGGAAAAAGAGATGGACATCTATAGCTATTCCTAGTCCACTGAATTCCTTTACCTATGGGAATAACAATATTAGGCTGCTCTCTGAGACTTTTTGGTTGATCATGTCAGGGATTTCATACTGTTATAAATCATTATTGCTAATTGCTTTCAACTATAACTTATACCTAGACAGGATCTAAGATTGGTAGATGGTGGGGTTCCATGGTGTAGGGCACCTCACCAAGTGTCTGTTCAACAGGCCAAACAAACTACTCCCTTGAGGCAGAGATGGGGTGGGGAGGCTCCACGATCTTCCCTGGGGCATCTGGGAGTGTCCCCGAGAACCAGAAAGTTGGCATTGTGAAGCTAGGGACTCTCCGAGACCAGGCACGCAGTGTCTTTATACTTAGTGTTTAGTTTTAGTTAATGCCCGCAGTTCTGTTATTGCTGCAGAGAACAAACAGGCACATTTTTCCTTTAGTGGAGGGAGGGAATAACATGCACAACTCTCCTTTTCTCCAAGGCATGCCTACATTGGAATCTGTCTCCGTGTTTATTGAGACACTCCAATGTTCAAAAAATAGGACCTTTCTTTTAAAAGGTAATCCTAAGTAGAAGGAACTGTAATGTGCTTCAAGTGTTGGCTAAGAGGAAGCTTTCTCTGAGTATCTTTTGTTGTGTAACCACTGAATTCCTGCCTTAACTAAGAGAATTAATTGAGAAACTGGTCCCTTGTTGTAACTTCTACCGCATTTTTACTCTTCCTTGATAAATCTTAGCACCATGTGTTCTTATTGGTTATTTGTGTCTTTTTTTTTCTTTTTTGTAACCAAATTGTGCAGGTCTTACTAGAACTTAAGCTCCATAGGAGCAGGAATCTCTACTTTGAGGACTTTTGTGTGTCTCCATCTCTGGTATAGGATGGGTGATCAATAACCATTTACAAGTATCAGTTCACTTAGTCCCCCCAGGAGCCTCAAAGGCAGCTATTTATCATTTTTATTTTGTCAGCGAGGAAGCTATGGCACAGAGAGGTTAAGTAATTCATTTGTCGACAGTGGAAACTGTAGTAGAACTAAATCAGTCTGGGTGAGTTAATCGTTATGATCTGCTGCCACAGATAAATGTTTTGTTTTTAAAGAATGAAAGCTCTATGGGAATAGACTTAGAGCAGCATTGCTTATGTGATATATGAATCACTCAGACAGACATGTTGAGGATGCAGTTAGCTGGAAACTACAGTGCGTGCTCAAGGGGGATGACTGTGTGGTAGGTGGAGTAGGCAAGTCTGGCAGAAAACTCCAGGACCTAAGGTGGTCTGGCCTGGTCTGTTTCATAACACTCCTCTTTTTCTAGATTGGAAGTCAATCTGGGTTATTTCTAAACTTGGAATCAGAATGGCCTAAGTGGGGGATGTATATTCTAAGATTCCTGAGGCCAAACATCGAACTTGTGTGCTTTCTAGCCACATGACTTGTTCTAACCCTCTCTGATACCACTGACAAGCTAGAGCAGGTAATGGGTTCAAGGAGGCTCATGCTGGCCTATGACATGCTCTCTTTGGTTAAGATTATTTATTTCATAGAGCTAGGTCTTTAAAATGTAATTTTAAATAAGTTCTTCACAAACTATACTCATGGTTTAAAAAAAGGAAACCAACCAGTCTAGAGAGGCAAAAAGTGAAAAGTGAGAGTACCCTTTTCCAGAAGTCTTTTATGCATCTATCAGCCTACATAGATTCTCATCTTTTTTGTCTCTTTCATATAAATGGGAATATACATATCATGTGTTCCAAATTTTTTTCTTTTTTAAAATAGATTTATTTTGGCAACTTCTGGGTTAATATGGTAGCTTGAACATATATTTTTTCTACCTTCCAAAACCACTATCCCTACAAAAAGGGATTTTAATTTAAGATGAAAACTTATAAAGATGGGATAAATAAAAGAGGAGTCAGAAGTTGTTAACATTTTGGAAGCAGAAAGGCAGGTAGAAAAGTAGCAACTGATATAGAACTAGGAAAGCTGAATCCTAAACTGGCCATAGAGAAAGCTGAGAGCCCTTTGCCCTAACTCAGCAGCTGACAGCTGGAACAGGAGTATTAAGGTGGTGAGGAGGGGGTAGTTAAGGATGTGGGGATCGGGATGTCTGGGCTTGGAATGCAAGGCACAGGTGAAGGCATGGACTCTGTACTGAAGATGGAGGGATTGTGTGCATGATAACGCACATAATGAAGATTTTTTTCCCATTTGGCTCCCTGAGCTCAGCAGTCAGGACTTCATCTTCCAGGTAGGGACTGGAAGAGTATACCATAGGGAATTTGACCTGTGGAAGCAAAAAGACATAAAGATATGGATACCACATCAGCTAGATATACTCTACAGTGAAGTTCAAAGTCACTAACCCCCATCCTCAAGTTTAAAGCTTCCAATCAGCCCTTTCTTCACCTTCTTTTGAACATGAATACACAACCAGCTGTGTGAGGATAACATCTAACATGAGAAAGTCCAAAATAAACAGAAAAGCAACAGGAGAAAGAGATTGTACAGTTAGAAGAAAACCTGATATTAATATCCTCAGGGAAAATATTTCTTCCATGAGAGAAGAATGAGGTGCTATAAAAAGTAATGTTTAGAAACAGAAATAATCCTTGGATTTTGGAAACATATCAGAAGTGGAAAAACCCAAAAGAAGAGTTACATGAAAAGGTGAGGAAATCCCTTAAAAGTAGAGCAAAAAGGAAAGTTGAAAATGGAACAAAGAGAAGAAAATTAGAGGATGAGTCCAGGAAACCCAATGATCCAACAGTGCAAGTTTCAGAAATAGAGCACAGAGAACATGGAGGGGAGAACATTTTTCAGAACTGTGAGGACATGAATTTTGAGATTCAAGAAGCCCAATGCCCAAAACAATGAAGGAAAAGATGACTCCTCCATAATTGTGACATTTCATTATCTCAGGATAAGGAAGATTTTACAAGATCCCAGAGATAAAAACAGGTCACATACAAGTGATCAGCAATTAAAAGGGCTCTGAACTTCTCAAGAGCAACACTGGAAGCTAGAAGGCCATGAGCAATACTTCCAAAAATATGAAGGTTGTTTATTTCCAACCTGAATGTCTATCATGAGCGAAACCTTGAGTCAAGTCAGGTGAAAAGAAGATACTTTCAGACAGGCAAATCTAAAAATCTTGCAAAAAGTCCCCCTTTTCAGGAAGCTCCTAGAGGATACACTCCATATAGATGAGTGAAGAAGCCAAGAAAGAGGAAGGTATGGAATACACTTCAGGGAAGGGAAGGGAATCTCCTAGAGAGAGGTAGAGGGAGATCCCAGGACAATTGCACATCAAATGTAGAGGGCAAGCAGTACTGATTGGAACAGCATGACTCAGGAATTGGCTTGAAAGCTGTCATCACTAAGTCTTCTGCCATTGTATCAGTCTTTTTTTTTTAATATTATTGTAATAAAAACACGTAACATAAAATTGACCATCTTGACCATTTTAAGTATACTGTTTAGTGGTGTTAGTATTTCACATTGTTGTGAGATAGATCTCTAGAACTTTTTCATCTTACAAAACTGAGAGTGAGATTCTATAGCCATTAAAAAACAACTTCCCTTCCCCCCACCCCCATTTCCCTACTATTCTACTTTCTGTTCCAATGAATTCAACTACTTTAGATACCTCATATAAGTGGAATCACACAGTATTTGTGTTTTGTCACTGGCTTAGGTCACTTAGAACAATGTCTACAAGTTTCATCCATGTTGTAACATGCAACAGAATTTCTTTCCTTTTAAAGCTGAATAATTCGGGACACCTGGGTGGCTCAGTTGGTTAATCAGCTGCCTTCGGCTCAGGTCATGATCCCAGGGTCCTGGGGTCGAGTCCCACATCGGGCTCCTTGCTCGGTGGGGAGCCTGCTTCTCCCTCTGCCTCTACCTGCCACTCTGCCTGCTTGTGCTCTCTCTCTCTGACAAATAAATAAATAAAATCTTTTTAAAAAATTAAAAAAAAATAAAGCTGAATAATTCCATTGTATGTATATACCACATCTAGTTTGTTCATTTATCCATTGATGGACATTTGGGTTGATTCCACCTCTTGGCTATTATGAATAGTGTTGCTATAAGGATGGGTGTGCAAATAATCTCTTCCATACCCTGCTTTCAATTCTTTTGGATATATACTCAGAAGTGGGGTTGCTAGATCATATGGTAGCTGTATTTTTAATTTTTTGAGAAATTGCTGTACTATTTTCACAGCAGTCGCACCATTTTATAATCTCTTCAGCAGTGCACAAGTGTTCTAATTTCTCCACATCTTTGCTAACACCTGTTATTTTCTATGTTTTTTGTGGGTATTTTTTTTCATAGTATCCATCCTAATGGGTGGGAGGTGATATTTCATTGTAGATTTGATTTGTATTTCTCTGACAATTAGTAACATCGAACTTCTTTTTATATGCTTGTTGGCCATTTGTAGATCATCTTTGAAAAATGTCTATTCATGTCCTTTGCCCATGTATATGGTATGTATATATATAAGGATCCAGCCACTATTTTTCAGGTGGATATGCAGTTTTCCCAGCACCATTTGTGGAAGAGACTGTCCCTTTTTCATTGAGTGGTGTTGGTGCCTTGTTGAAGATTGTTTGACTATAATGAGAGTTACTTTTGGGCTATTCATTCTATTTCATTGGTGTATATGTCTGTCTTTATGACAGCATCATATTTTTTGGATTACTGTGGCTTTACAATATATTTTGAAATCAAGAAATGTGAGTCCTCCAAATTTTTTATTCAGCCAAAATTGTTTCGGCTATTAGGCTCCCTTGAGATTCAATGAACTTTACGATGAATTTTTCTATTTCTGCAAAAAATGCTGTTGGGATATGATAGGGATTGCATTGAATCTGTAGATTTCCTTGGGTAGTTTGAACATAGAACTAGTCTTTTTAACTGTGTAGAACTACTAGAATATGAGTTTGATCAAAATAAGTACAGAAAGAAAGAAAGAGGATGGGAGACTACTGGGAACTGGTACATTCCCTGATGGGGTTGACCAATGGAACACTTTACTGAAAGACCATTGGACAATGTGGAAGAGTTACTATAATAGTATACCTATTATATTCAAGCTAATAAAAAAACAAGGGGATTATTAAATTAAGGAAAAACAGAAGAACAGAAACACTATTATAGCACATCATAGTGCTTGGTTGTCATTAACATTTGCATGGGCATATAATGTAAATATTGAATAGTTAACCAAAAAGTATAATGTATATAAAGTTGTGAGAGAGAAAGCAAAAAAAGTGTTAGTAGAGCTAGACCTTCATTTGCTCATAATAGGAAGTCATTAATGAATCAAAAGCAGTATTCTTTCTATTTTTTAAGATAGTTTTTATTTATTTATTTATTTATTTATTTATTTATTTATTTGAGAGAGAACGAGAGTGGGAGAGAGGGAGAGCATGAGCAGGGGGGAGGAGCAGAGGGAGAGGGAGAAGCAGACTCTCCACTGAGCTGGGAGTCTGATGTGGGATTTGATCCCAGGACCCTAGGATCATGACCTGAGCCAAAGGCAGACGCTTAACCCACTGAGCCATCCAGGTGCCCAGTATTCTACTTTTTTTAATTAAAATTTTTTTATTGAAGCATAGTTGACATACAATGTTATATTAGTTTCAGGTATACAACATAGTGACTCAACAGTTCTATACATTACACCATGCTCACCAGGCACGATAAGTGTAGTTACCATCTGTCACCATACAGTGTTATTACAATATTGTTGACTATATTCCCTATGCTGTACTTTGCACCCCAATGGCTTCCTTATTTTATAAGTAAGAGTTTGTACCTCTTAATCCACTTCACCTATTTCACTCATCCCCCCACTTCTCCCCTGTGGACTCTATGTCTTTGGAAAAATGTGTATTCAGGTCCTCTGCTCATTTTTAGTCAGATTATTATTATTATTTTGTTGTTGAGTTGTATAAGTTCTCTATAGATTTTGGATATTCACTCCTTAACAGATATATCATTTGTAAATATCTTTTCCTATTCAGTAGGTTGCCTTTCTGTTTTGCTGAGGGTTTCCTTCACTGTGCAAAAGCTTTTTATTTTGGTGTAGTCCCAATAGTTTATTTTTGCTTTTGTTTTCTTTGCTTGAGGAGACATAGCTTGAAAAATGTTGCTAGGGCATTTTAAGAAGTTTTATGGTTTCAGATCTCATATTTATGTCTTTCTTCAATTTTGAGTTTACTTTTGTACATGATGTAAGGGAGTAGTCCAGTTTCACTCTTTTGTATGTACCAAGATAGCACTAGGCTTTGTTTAGTGCCATGCTATCCAACATGATAGTCACTAGCTATTTAACACTGAAAATGTGACTGATCCAAATTGAGATATGCTGTTAGTGTGAGCTACACACTAAATTTTTAAGACTTAGAACAAAAAGAGAATGTAAAATATCTCATTAAGAATTTTATGTAGATTACATATTGCAATGATAATATTTGAATATATTGTGTTAAGTAAGAGATATTAAATTCATTTTACATGTTTCTTTTACCTTTTGTAAAAATGTGGCCACTAGGGAATTTAAAATTATATATGTGGCTTGCATTATATTTCTATTGGACAGTGCTGGTTTAGAAATAAGGTGATGTATAAATGCCAAAAGAAAGAGCTGAAATAGTGAGAAGTGGCTGTCTCTGAGGAAAGAATTGGAGGACTGAGAAGGGGTGGAATAGGGAATTACTGTATTTTGTTTTAAGCCTTTTAATCATTTGATTTTTAAAACGAGTGCACATATGACTGTTAAATACAACTTAAAATATATTTATTTGGACAGTTTCCTTCTTAGTGCATTTAGATTTACCTGATCTTTAAGAACTGTATGGTATTCTACTATATGAAATTACCATAATTGCTATAATTAGTTCCTCTTTTTTGTGGATACTGAAATTGTTTCCATATACATATGTTGGTTTTTTTTTTTTTTGCTTATGCCTCTGAACATAGATCTTTGCCACATTTTATCTGTAATTCAAATATCCAGAAGCAGTCTTCTGGGACAAAGGTATGTGCATTTAAAATTTTCATTGATCTGTAAAATTTCTCTTCTGAGAAATTACACTAGTTTACACTTTGATCAACAATACCAGCTTCTCCACATTTTGATCAAAATAGAAATTACCAAATTTTTTTAGTCCTCACTCTTTAGTTATTATTCATGATGCTGAGCATCATGTGTATGTTTTATTGGCTGGTATCCTCACTCTGTTCATATCTTTTGCTCACTTTTATTTTGGGCTACTGCCTTTTTTTACATGATTTATAAGAGTGGATACTTTCTTGATGGATTCTGGGAGCTGTTGTAGATGGAACAGATGTTTATCCTCCTGAAAGAGGACCAATCCAGAAGTGTCTGATGAGGGAACAGGAGAGAATGTTTGTGTGGGTGACATTTTGTAATTGGCCAAAAAATGTCATTTAAATAAATAGAACAACAACTGTTCCAGAAATAAAACAGCCAATCAATCCCATTAAAACAGTGACTAATTATTAGGGTAATAAAAGATTGTCTTGGGAAAGTAATTGTGCGGCAAGAAAAAAGATTGATTTTTAGTTCTTAGATCTGTGCCACCTCCTTCCTGACCAGTTTGTTTTACTTCATTGTAAGTTTTCATAATTTGTCTTCAGCCCTAACCTTATAAATAATAACCTTATATATAATAAACCTTTATATATATAACCTTATATATATAAACCTTTATAAACTTATAAAAGTACTGTCTCATCCAGTATGAATATTTACACACCCACATACTCTTGCTTTTATAAAAGGCTATGAAATGGTTTACCTCCTCAACACTCTTCTTTCCCTTTACTCCCTAGCAGCGGCTACTGTGAAGATAGGGTTGTAACACTTGACAGCATACATGGTCTAGTGACTTAAAGTAAAGGACATCTGCAGATTGTTAGTAGTCTCATTATTCTGTCAGAGGAAAGAGTTGTTTCTGATATAGCGGCTGCTAGGGATAACTTACCTAAATAACTTCTCTTTCCTCTCATTTAATAGTAAATGTATGCATGAAAATAAGGAAGAAAAGTATGTCAGGGTGGGGGAGAAGTATGTGATGGAGGTGTGTACGACGCAGGTCCACATGGAGAAGTAATAGCTTAGAATCTAAAAATAAGCATCTCTTCCTTGTTTATAGAAACCCAGGACTGGAAGGCCCCATATAATGTCAGAGAGTATGTGTCTTTATCTGTAGGAGGGTTTCCCCTCGGCCCCCCAGACAGTGGGTTTACATCCTTCTGCTGTTTAAACATCTCTGGAAGAGGGAGGGCTCCATGACTGTCCACAGAAAACTGTGCATCAAACCCTTCTGTAAGTCAGAGGGTCTTGCTCTACTTAGTTGAGATCATTTCCTCTTCTTTTATGGAAACATACTGGGCCACTATTCAAAACCTAATAATCTTCCATGATCTTCTTGTAACATTTCTATCCTGGCTTCTTCAAATTAAAAGAATTCTCCTCGATGGTACATTTCTCCCCCCTCTACATCCTTGAATAATTTCAAAGCTCCTTTCTGACTTGTCTTTCCATATGACACTGAAACAATTCTCCCTTAGAGATGAACTTGCACCTGAGCATTTAATTATTTTAATGTAACTGGTGGTAGAAATTGAAAGTGATTGTCTGGTTTTGTCATTGCTGAAAGATTCCACCATTTTTCTTTCATGCTTCCAACCTCCAGCTGCAGCTCCAGCTACCAGTAACAACAACCTGTTTCCAGGACTTATGATATAAATTCAACAAAACATAAAGCTGCTGGCAGTACCAGAAGCTTTTTCCTTATGGAACACTCCAATATAGAATAATCCATTGTTACAACAGCATTCTGTGAAGGTCTGCCAATACAGGCACCAGAGTTTTTATATGAAGTCTAGGAGGGCTCATCCAGACACAGGGAGGAACCTCCATCTCTAACTTCTGAAGACAAACGAGAGAAGTCGCTTGGGAATGAAGAGGCATATGCCATGGAATTTGAGCTTGATATAATTTACTATGCAATTAACTCCAGCATAATTATGTTCAACACATTATCACTAATTTGCAGTAGGGTACTGATTACTAACTTCCAGTGCCTCCTACCTAAGGAATTGGTGAATCAAGTCCTTATTCAAGGATGGTCGTGAGAATTGCCTTCCTTCCATTCTGGCTTAGATCTCTCATCTGTGTTTCTGTGCTAAGCTAGTCAGGGTGGGAGCTGTTAAATTCTTGAATGAATCTTATTCTCATCCTCTGTTTTTGTGGTCTTTCAAAGTTATTTCTAGAGTTTTTGCCAACTGCACAGCTAGGGAGGCTTATCCTCCCATCAAAAGGATATGTAGTAAGCCTGTTGCTTGTCACGTATTACTAAGAAATAGCTTGTCCTTCTACCCTTATACATATAGTCTTGTTCTACTCTGTTCTCTTTTCCTCTGGTGATCTCACACTGTGTTTTGTTCATTCCCCTTGGCTGGAAAAATTACTTCCTGCTTTTTATGCCCCTTAAGAATGAGTGTTGTCACCCCTATTTACAGAACGTGATCAATAGAGAAAATGTGGAAAACACCAAAAAGCACAAGGGAAAAACTATTTACAATTCTACTACCCAGAAGTCACCACTATTAATATTTTAGTGTGTGTGTGTGTGTGTGTGTGTGTGTGTATATATATATATATATATATGTATATACACTCACACATGCATTTTAATTTGTATTACAAAAGAACTGTCATAGTGTGCTTCCTGTGTTATAACATTTTAAAATTTGGAAATATGTTATATTCATTTTCCCATAGTATTCATATAAAAATGTATTTTACAACATTTTTGTTAATAGATTTTATTAGTTAAATTTTATGGAGATGGATGAATCATTTCCATTTTTCTATCATATATAATATTGCAGGGAGCATGGTTGCACAGATGTCTTTGTACTCATTCGACATTTTCTTCAGGATAAAATCCTAGAAGTGAAATTGTAGGGTCGAAGTGCATATACATTTTAAGTGTTCTGATAAATGTTGCCATGTTACCCTTCATAAGGAAAGGCGATGCCAGCTTGCTCACACCAGCAGGGTATGGAAATAGCCATTTAAAGAGTGTGGTTAATAGTGGGCACTGACTTTTTAATATTTTTCATTTTGATAGGTATAAAATGGTATCTCAGTATTTAACATGACATTTCTTTGATTATGAGTCTAAATATATTTACATGTGTTTCATGGTCAGATGAACTTTTTTGTGTTATTTGCTTCTTTAGGTCCTTTGTTTTGGTCGTCTTTTTCTTCTTTCTTTCTTTTTTTTTTTTTTAAGGTATTTATTTATTTATTTATTTGACAGAGAGAGAGAGAGAGAGAGAGATCACAAGTAGGCAGAGAGGCAGGCAGAGAGAGAGGAGGAAGCAGGCTTCCCGCTGAGCAGGGAGCCCGATGCGGGCCTCAATCCCAGGACCCTGAGATCACAACCTGAGCCGAAGGCAGAGGCTTTAACCCACTGAGTCACTCAGGCGCCCTTTTTTCTTATTTCTTTGTGTGGATACATGAAGTGCACTAACTCACTGGTAGCATCGTAGAGTGGTGATTAATGTGGAGCCCAGCTACCTGGGCCCCAAATTCCACTCTATCTCTTACTGGCTGTGTAATCCTGGGTAAATTACTTAGCCTCTCTGTGCCTCAGTTTTATCATCTATAAAATGAAGAATCATGCCTATCTCAGTATTGTTGTGAGAAGTAAATAAGTTAGTATATGTAAAGCATTTGAAACACTGTTGGGTACATAGTAATTGCTAAATAAATGTGAGTTATTATAAATACTTAAGATACTCTCTATATAATAAGGATAGAGACCCTTTATTATATATTATTATGTTATATAAAAGATATTATATATTAACATTATATGTTTTATATATAATATATATTAATATAATGCAATAGTATATATATTCCCCTATATATAGGGGAAAGTTGCAAATACTTTCCCCTATTTTCTTAATTTTATATATTGCCTTTTACTACAAAATCAAATTTATTTTTTTTTGTAGCTTCTACCATGGTGTAATGCATATAAATTCCTTTCTTATTCCAGGGTTTTGTGAACAGTCATCATATTTTCATCCAGGGTTTTTTTTTTTTTTTTGCTTTCTCATTTGTTCATTTCACTTAAAAATTTTTAATTACTTAGCCTATATGGAATTAATTTTGGTAAACAGAGTGAGGTAAGATACTAATATTATTGCTTTTTAAAATCTCAGTACTATTTATTGAATAATCTGTTATGTTTATTTTATGGTAGATAATTATATATATTTCTTAAAGTTTCCAGACTTCCTATTCCATTTCATGGAGCTCACTATCCCTACTATCCTGATGCCACAATACTCAAATTATTGTAGCTTTAAAATATATCTACTTTATGTCATGGAGGTGCATCCTTTGTTATTACTCTTTTATTTTCCTAGCTATCACATTCATTAACTTTGGAAAAATTTTTTTAAATTCCAAAGAATCTTTTTTTAATTGACATTTGAATTAAGTGTATAAATTACTGTGAAATGAATTGATATCTTTACATTGCTGGCTTTTCTCATAAGTCAGTTTATGTCTATTCTTCAAATATTTAACGTATTTCAATTAAATTTTGTTTTGTTTTTTTCCACCAAGGCTGATTTTCTCAAAAAAATCATGGTTAAAAACACATAAAAAAGTGTTCGTTTGTTTTTTAATATATAGGTCCTATGTATTTCATTTAGATTAATTCCTATGTATTTTGTTTCTTGTTGTACTTTGGGAATAGAAAATTTTTCGATCATATATAAACTTTGCTGTTATAAAGTTTACATCACATATGGGAGAAAGTTTTTTCTTTTTCTGTATTTTGTAACCAGTTGTCTTAACAAACTGGCCTATTTTTACTAGTAGATGTTGTTAACTGATGTGATCTTTACTAGTAATCATATAATTCAAATAATAGTTTTGTGTCATCTTTTGTGAGATTTATACCTATTACTACTTATAATTACTACTCAAATTTCTAAAATGTTAAAATCTTGCCGAGATTCTGAATATTCCTTGTCTGGCTTCAGTTTTTATGTGTTGGAGGTAACTTTTGGAAGTAGCTATTCCGTGTCTGGTGTCATAACTAAGAACAGATTTTTCACTGAGCAAAGTCATGAAGGCCTCGTCACATCCGTGGTAAAATCATTTCATATCCCCTGTGGTTGCAGTTACACAAGGGTGGAACCAGTTAGCATCTTGTGTTCAGCATGACTTAATCTGCATGTATTATATGATTTAATTTTCCTAACAGCCCTATGAAGTAGTTATTGTTATCCCTATTTTCAGATGAGGAAGCCAAAATTCAGGAGAATATGTGAATTGCTTAATCCCCAGTCACACAGCCACCACGGGACAACAGAGACACTTGAGCTAATCCTGCTCAGCTTTTTTCCTGGCAGGTTATAAAGTGATGGGAATAGTGGAAGTTACAAATTCCACTACTCTGGGAAATCCAAAAGGAACATAAAGAAATATATGCAGTCTTAACTCAGTAGCTCTCAATGTTTAATGTGTGTAAGAATCACCTGGGGAATGTTTTTACAGTACAGATTCTGGGCCCTACTTTCAGAAATCCCAATCCCAGCCAGTGGGCTGGACTGGGGACCAGAGACCTGTAGTTTTGAAAGAGGAAGTCCACAACCTCCTCCCTCCCTTTAAGAAACATTTTAACTGTCTACCTTGGGGTATTACATCAGTCAATCAATGACATCGTATAACTAGTTGGATATAGAAATTCTGCCCAGAGCTAATACAACATGGCATTCCCTGCCAGCTTTTCTAAGGTGGTATTCTTACACAGTACAGTTCTCCTAGATCAATCATCAAGCCTATTGTTAAGTAAATATTTTATTGAATAAGATTTTTCTTTTTTTTTTTTAAAGATTTATTTATTTATTTATTTCACAGAAGGAGAGAGATCACAAGGAGGCAGAAAGGCAGGCAGAGAGAGGGGGGGGGG
>LNAC01000234.1:1136531-1225452 GCA_002007465.1 Ailurus styani
GGAGCCCGATGCGGGCCTCGATCCCAGGACCCTGAGATCATGACCTGAGCCGAAAGCAGAGGTTTTAACCCACTGAGCCACCCAGGCGCCCTGAATAAGATTTTTCTGATAGCATCTACCATGTTGAGATTGATATTTATCTATCATCTCCTTTCCTCCCTCCCTCCCTAATTCACTCTCTCCCTTCCTTCCTTCCTTCCTTCCTTCCTTTTTAGAGATAGCATGAGCAGGGAGGGGCAGAGGGAGAGGGAGAAAGAGAATCCCAAGCAGACTCCATGCCCAGCGGAGCCAAAGGCGTAGGCGGGCTTGAGGCGAAATCAAGAGTCCCTGGCTTAACCGACTGAACTACCCAGGTGCCCTTTGTTGAGAATGATTTTTTAAAAATCTGTTGTGAGGGCCCTTATTTCATCCAAAAGTAATTAGGGAGCTTCTCCCATTTATTTGTTCTTTGGCTATTGCCACTTCAACTGAGTTCATGTCTGGAATTCTCTCTTTTACACATGGCTTAAGCCTATAAATTTGGGAGCCTTTAAAAGAAATTAAGTAATTTTCGGGGCGCCTGGATGGCTCAATCGTTAAGCAGCTGCCTTTGGCTCAGGGCGTGATCCTAGGGTCCTGGGATCAAGCCTCGCATCGGGTTCCCTCTTCAATGGGAAGCCTGCTTCTCCCTCTCCCACTCCCCCTGGTTGTGTTCCCTCTCTTGCTGTCTCTCTCTCTCTCTGTCAAATAAATAAATAAAATCTTTAAAAAAGAGAGAAATTAAGTAATTTTTATCATTGGATTATATTATCGAGATTAGCCACTACATCTTCAATTTAATCAGGAAGAAATGCTTTGCATTTATATCTAGGACACATTTATTCTAGTGGCATTAAAAAGACACAGACAGGCATGTGAAAGTTACTAAATACGGAATCTTACTTGTGCTATTTTGGACTTTTAAGTTTCCTATTAGAGAATAGATCTTACATTAAGTGTTAGGTCAGGTTTATCTTCCCCATACATGTCCCATATTTTCAAACATTAAATAAAAGCTCTCACAATTTCTAAGGTTATGGGTGAGAATTGATTTTATTATAGTTTTTGGAAAGCAGCCCAAAGAGGTGCTGACAGCAAAAGTTTTTTACCTGGTGGGGCTTCATGAAAGGGGCTTCATTCACTTCAGAGGATATCTTATTTAAAAAAAAAAATCTCCAAATACAATGTATCTTGATATACAGGAGTTGGAAAGCAGAATGCACCTGCTAGAAAAAGACGCTGTGAAATCAAGCCCCAGGACAGTTGTCAGGCGTTCAGGGGCCAGAACAACCGTGACTGAGCTTTTCTGAAAGTCCCTTGGATACTAACGAATTGACCAAGATACTTGAATGCATAGGTGCCTGAACGGTGCAATTCCAGGTTCCCAAAGAACTCCTGGGTCTAGGTGCCTTGAAATCTAAAATTCACCACTGGAGATGACTTTTCCTGCTTAGATAGTCCTCTTTTCACAATGCCCTGTGAGATGGTTTAATTAGTCTCTAATTCTTTGATTTCTCAGAATGATTTCTGTTCTGATGAGACCACCAGGAAGAAAGGCAGGAAAAGATGAGGAGCTGAAGAGGGGACAGAGCCAGGGAAAAGTATGACAAGACCATGAGGCTCGAGAACGAGCCTGGCTCATTCCTGCCAGCCAGCCTCTTGGGAACTGCTGCCTCCTCTGCTTTCTCGACTCGACTCTGCCATTGTGTGTTCCCTGAACCAGATGGTCACTTCTGAGAGGTCATCTGAAGTCCTAGAAGAAATTCTTAAACGTCTGCTTCCTTCTTGGGTATGTGAGGGCTCTGATTCCCATCTGGGTTTACTGGATTTACTTGAGGAATATTCTTTGTGGGGAAGCGAGCACAGTGATGACACTGTTGCTGCTGCTTTTTGGATCACACTCTGATACAGTAACTCGAGGGCAGTCTACCCCTTGTGACATGACTGGTATATAAAGGGATTGCCAATCAGCTCCCTCCCTTCTTTCTACCCTGCTTCTTGGGGAATTGGGCTCATTACAGTACTTACCTTTTGGGAAGGGACTAGCAAGTAACTCTCTCCTGGTCATTTGACACTTGGTCTACTCATTAATTAGCCAGTCGCCTACACATCAAATAAATGCAAATGTTTTTAAATTTTAAAATATTTTTAAATTTTAAAGTATTATTTTCAGTAAACTTTCAGTATTATAACTGTAATTCCCAGCCTTTAAAAATTTAAATCCTGCTTATCCCACCATGCTGTAGTTAATGTACTTTAAGAAATTACAACCTGAGGTTTTCTTTAGAATTGAGATCCTTCCTTTCAACCCTCCTTTCTTTCCTTTCTCTTTTTCTCTCACGTAACACTCATTGCCCCCCCAGGCATTGTGACAAACATTGTCCTTAAGGAACTCTGACTTGGGGTGTTTTGTTAGGGTTGCCTGGCTCAGATGGCTGTTGAAGCAAAGAGAAGGTGACCTAACATCAATTCTCCCCTCCCTGTAGGGATTTAACACTAAACTTTAACTTCATTTTCACGTAAAAACCTCATTTTTCAAAGAGTTCCTTACCCTAAACCAGTTATTTTTTTCTCCTTTACTGTCATAATAAAAAACCATTCATGAGTCACCTGAGTGATTTGCTGTTATCGCAGTCGGTCATGTCCTGTCTCCTTGGCTACTTCCCCAAATGCTCTGAGATCTTTGACACCTGGAGTTCCTACTCCAGCCATCTTTTTCAGTGAGCATTAGTGACCACGTAGCTGATCTTTCTAACGTTCCTTCTCTTGGAGATCTCCTCAGTTCCAAAGATCTTCACCTCTTTTCCATTGTAGCTTTTCACAACATAGCCCCATCTTGGATTTTGCCATCTAGTTGGGCTGCTTCACCCATGTCGTCTTAGAGGCCAGCATCCCACCCTAATCATGATTCCTGACCTCCCTGCTTTGTCACTCCCTTTTTCATTATGTCATCTCTTGGATCTCACCAGGGCCTTCAGTTCCTTCCACTTCAAGTGGATCAGTCTTCTTTTCTTTTCTTGCTTTCTTTTCTTTTAAATTAAGTTCAATTAGTCAACATGTAGTACATCGTTATTTTTTGATGCAGTGTTCAATGCTTTATCAGTTGCGTGTAACACCCAGTGCTAATTGGATCATGTCAGTCTTCTTTTAATTTGTTTTCTCTCCTGGACAACAGAGACTGTATTGGGTATCTATCTGGTGTGTGTGTGTAGGAATGTTTGCTATATCTATTTTGTTTTAGATTATCTGTTTTTACTGATATAGAATTTACATGTAGTAAGATACAAAAATCTTAGATGCAGGACCTGAAGAATTTTTATATATGTATCACCTATGATCACCTATGATACACCACCCAGATCAAGATATAGAACATTTCCATTACCCCATAGAATTCTGTACAACTCCCTTCCAGTTAATAACCACTCTCTAGATATACCCACTATCATGACTTCTAATCAGCAAAGATCAGTTTTGCCTATTCTTGAGTTTTCTCTAAGTGGAAAAGTCTCTGCTTCATAGAAATCAAGATTTAAATAAATTGTTACTGGTCCTCACATGGTAGAAGTTGGATTTTTAAATGTGTTCCATTAGCTTCACACACACACACACAGACAGAGCTATTACAGTGAGGAAAAAATCCTTTATTTCATGTGGTATCGAAATTTTTGTCCATTCCTCAGAGTTGTCTGTTCCTGGAGACCCTCCTCTACCAATCTGGACATCTTATGTCATTTAACTTAGTGTCTTTTTTTTTTTTAAGATTTTATTTATTTATTTGACACAGAGAGAGAGAGAGATCACAAGTAGGCAAAGAGGCAGGCAGAGGGAGAGGGGGAAGCAGGCTCCCTGCCCAATGTGGGGCTTGATCCCAGGACCCTGAGATCATGACCTGACCCAAAGGCAGAGGCTTAACCCACTGAGCCACCCAGATGCCCCTAACTTAGTGTCTTAATGCTCAGGGCTCATCCCCAAATACAACTCCAGGAAAGGGAAAGAGCGTTTCTGTGTCTTCCTTCCTCTAACTCTACCTTTACTCACAGAGGAATGCACTTGGACCCAAGCAAAGACATCTTTGGTTGGGAATAAAAGATGCTTTTTGGGAGCCATGTTCCTATGAAAACAGGGCCACATCGCTGTAGGGCAAGCATGTTATGCCTTGATTTGAGCAGGGAAGAAAACACAATTTGTTATAATTTTGACTGTGCATATCCCTTTAAGCCTTCCAATATAATATTGTGCATCCAATATTGTGTGTCCAATATAATATATTATTGGTCTAATTTGTCCAGGACCTATGTTGTATGAGAGAGAAGATACAATGTCAGGATCCAAAGGAGTCAACCACAATTAGTTTGCCTCAGTTTCTGTGTGGTCTCCAGATGACTTTGTGTGTATTCCCAGAAGTCCACTTTGGGTCCTCTTTTCTCCTCCCTCCACATCCTCTCCCTGGGGAATGTCATCATCATATGCTATGGCCTCAACCACCATCTCTATAGGTGTGACTCTCACATATGTTCATCTCAACCCAACCTTGGACTGAACCCTTTATCCTTCCACACTTTCTGGATATCTCCACACACAAGCCCCACAGGCATCTTCAAGCCAATAGGTCCCAAACTGGACTCAGACCCTCCTCTTCTCCCTATCTGCTCACCCTCCTGCAGTCTTGGTATTGATGAGGTGAGTTTCCCCATACTCTCTCTTGTGAGTTATACCTCATCAAATTCTCCTTGATCTGTCCTTTTCTCTCCACTTCACCATCACTACCCTAATTCAAGGCCCATCATCTCCTGCCAGATCTTTCCTTAAAGCCTCTCTGTTCTGTTCCCTTCACCTGTTCTGCTCCTCCTGCCGGGGGGTATCTTTCTGACACAATACCCTATTATATCACTTTCTGATTCAAAATGCTTCAGTGACTTCCCATTTCAGCCTCTTAATTTGGCATGGAAACCTTTCATAATCTGGCCCCTGCCTACTTGCCCAGACTTATCACCTTGCCACTCTCCCTTCAAACTGACTATTCTCTGAATAGACTCTATGCTATGCCTTTGTGCTGCTGTTGGTTCATAACACTCTCGAGAGCTTCCTTAGTGTAACTTGAAACTGGCCCCTGTACTCAGAGCTCAGAGAGAGATTGAAGAGGCAGGGCACTCCAGGTGGATAGGTAGTAGTTTTAATAAGCAAAGGGAACTTATATAGGAGGTTTGTCTTGGGCGACAGCAAGGTGAATGGATGCCCATACTTACCTGCCAAGACTTAAAAGTTTATAAAGAGACCTTAACAGGGTTTAGTCACATAGGCTATGCAGACATTCTTAACATCACATTACTATCTCAATAGTAGGTACTTGGAACAGCCTCTGGGACCAGGAAATGCAAGCAGAATCTACATTTTAAGGAAAGGGGAAAGAGGAGGAGTCTCCAAATGCCAATGGTCCAGCTTATAGGTTATCTGGTGGTCATGTCTTCTTGATGATATTCCCCAACATCTGCTGTTCACTTTTCCTGAAATGCTCTCTTTCTACTGTCTATCTGGGAAGAGTAGGGCAACCTCAGTGCTACCCTCTTTGTGAAGTCTTCCTTAATTCCCTATTTCTTAAGCATAGGGTCTTCAGTTCTACAGACACAAGGGAATGGATTCTGCAAACAACTTGAGAGGGCTTTGAAAGTAGCCCCATGGAGGCAAGCATCTTTATTGTAAATGCCTATATTCTTTATCTCCTGCTCATCTATAAGAGGGCAGAGAGTCTTAGTCAGCTTTGTACAGAGATGATGCTATCACCTGTTGAATGAATGAATGAATGAATGAATGAATAGTATAGCATTGTGTTAGATACTTTGCAAATAAGTTGGACACCATTTATACCCTCTTCAGACTTATCTGTGGAAAGAATGAGAAAGACTGGAGAGCTAAAAGACCAACAAATAAACAGCTATTCTTTGGGAAATACTTATCTTGGGTTTTTGAACAACAGACGAAAGGCCTTTTAGGTGAGTGTGTAATGGGAGGGACTCCAGGAAATTACCTTCTCTTTCTGATTAATCAGTGGAAACTTGTCAACTGGGGAGGCTGGGACTTCAGGACCCAGGACTGCTGTGGGAGTGAAGGAGCCTGTTCAGAGGGCGGAGAAGGATTTTCCAGGCACTGGGTGTGTTTTCGGAAGATGCTTCTGTGCATGAGTAGGATGTTGCTAGAAAGGCACTTAGAGCAGTTTTGCCTGACAGTGACAGTGACCCTGTCAGCAGTGACAGGGTCAGCAGCACAGGAGTGAGATAAAGAATGGGATGATGAGATAATTCAGGGCATGCTGACTAAGACCCTGAGTCCTAATTGCTTGGGTCTTATTCCTTTCAAGTGTGCTCAGATGGCCCACCCCTGGGGAACACATCGAATTCATCTAAGAATTGTCAGTCTTAAGGGCTAATCTGTCATAGTTGCCAACTAACTGAGTAGTGTCCTTTCCCCAGGGTTACTGAGGACCGAAATTAAGTCAGAAAAAGCTTACTCTGCTTATTTCCCTCCCGCATATGAACACATACACACAAGAGTGAGTACTCTTTCACAAACTCATAGTATTTCAACTGAGAAAGAATGTGAGATCATATTTGAGACAATTTTGGGAGAGGCCATTTGATGTCATCTCTAAAATTTTCATTGTTCTCTTCTGGAGTGGAGGCAGGTTAATGTGTAAGTGTACCACATGTTTGCGTGTGTGTGTGTTCAACTTGTGTAAGCACAGAGTTTGCAAACTTTCTGATGGCATTATTAGCTTCCCATAATAGAAGTAATTGGGCATCAGAGAAGTTAAGTGACTTGCCTTTGGTCACAGAGTAACTTTGGACAAGTTATAACTTTCTGAGCCTGAGTTTTCTTAATTCTATAATGGGGATGATAATACTGTACTGGCTATTGTAGTTATTGCTTCAAATTCTGTTCTGCTCCTCCTCCATTGTGTGGCAAGCAGCTACTTTTTTTAAAAAAAGAGAGAGTAGGGATTCCTGGGTGGCTAATGCTTTAAGTGTCCAAGTGTCCAACTCTTGATTGCAGCTCAGGTCTTGCTCTCAGTGTCGTGAGTTCAAGCTCTGTGTTGGAGAGCTTGAATGTGGAGCCTACTTAAAAAAAAAAAAAGAAGAGAGAGGTGTGGTTGTCAGCTTTGGGTAGTTATTCCCAAATGTATTTGAAAATGGGGGGGGGAGACATTCTTGATTATCATGATGACTAGAAGGGGACACTGCTGACATTTAGTGGGATAGACCCACTCCTGACCATAGACGGGATCCTAATGAGTTCTAGTCAATCAGGATAAGCCTTCCGCTTTGCCACAGTGAGGGATGGATGTACACTTAAGGGATTGCCTTCCAAGATGAAAAACTGTGAAGGAGCCATAAGAATAGATATATAGAAACATTAACAAGTGGTGTCATTGATGGTAGAAGTTTGGGTCTTAATGATACTGCCTTGTATTTTTTCCTACTGTTTCTTGTGGGTTCATCTGATTCACTCCAAGACCACCTCTTTCAATGCTCTTTTATTTCTCCTAGCATCAAAGTCAATGCTTTATGTATAAAGTATTCTCAGTAAATTGTTGCTGAGTTCAATTGTATAGTTTGGGGACTAAGATCTAGCCTAGGGGCGGCTGGGTGGCTCAGTTGGTTAAACATCTGCCTTTGGCTCAGGTCACGTTCTGAGGTCCTGGGATCAAGCCTCCTATCGGGCTCCCTGCTCAATGGGGAGCCTGCTTCTCCCTCTTCCTCTGCTCTCCCCATCCCTAACTGCTGCTCACTCTTCTCTCTCTCATACTCTCTGTCTCTCTCTCAAATAAATAAATAAAATCTTTAAAAAAAAAAAAAGATCTAGCCAGAAGTTTGGATTTAGGAGAAAGTTTCTCATTTTTACTGGCACCGATAGTCTGAGGTCAGCTAAGGTACAGTTGGACTGGATCAATAATTTCTTAGACTCTCAGGGTTGGGAGGGTCCTTAGAGATCATGGGACTCCCAACATTCCCACCTGTGCTGCAGTTCTGAGTAGCCTTAACCCCCATCCCCAAATATTAATGGTTAATAAAAAAATTCTCTTTGTATATATGAGTATATATATTTGTATGTTTTAAATTTTTTCAACAAGATATTATATTGTCCCTTGCTCAGCAACTTGCTTTTTTACTTTTTAGTATTTCTTTGATATATTTCTGTATCATCAAATATAATAATGAAAAAATTAATTGCTAATATTCAACACTAACAATAAACCAGGCATTGACTAATTGAAATTATTTATATTTATTATATAACTATATAATAAATATAAATTATATTCATATGTATATATACACAAATATTATATATTATATAATTGTAATTATATAATAAATATAAATCATGTATATGTATATATACACAAATCCTCCATTTTCTGTTCAATATCTGAATTTCTTCTTGAGGCATTCATGCACTTCAGCTTTCTAGTCATTTTACCTCAAAAAAGTATATATTATATACCTCTATGTAATTATAATTACATATTTAAATACTTATATTTAAGTATAAAAATATTATATATAATATACTTACATACTTAAATGATATATTACATATAAATATATATTATATAAATAACATATCTTATAATTATGTACTTAATATATTAACAGTAATATATAATATATAATTATAATATATAAACAAACATTATATATTATATAATTATAAATTTAATGTGTAACTATAATTATAAAATCATATGTTATTGTATATTATATACAAATATATATATGCTCATTTATTTAATTTATATAATTTATTTTATATAAATATATAATTATATAAATAATTTATATATACAAAATTATATAGAAAATGTATATATTTGTGTTCACATCCCTTATATAATCACTTTCCCTTGAGTGTGAATGAGATCTGTGACTTGCTTCTAACTAGAATATGGCAAAGATGATGGATGTCACTCTCATGATTATATAATGTTATATAAGACTCCATTTTGGTAGCAGACTAGCTTTGTTTTGTTTTGTTTTGTTTTTAAGATTTTATTTTTATTTATTTGTCAGAGAGAGAGAGAGTACAAGCAGGCAGAGTGGCAGGCAGAGGTAGAGAGGGAAGCAGGCTCCCCGCTGAGCAAGGAGCCCAATGCGGGACTCGATCCCAGACTCTGGGATCATAACCTGAGCCGAAGGCAGCTTCTTTACCAACTGAGCCACCCAGGCGTCCCTAGCAGACTAGCTTTGGACACTATCTTTGCTGGCTTGATGGAGTAAACAACTGTGTTGCATGGAACTGAAGCCACTCTTTTTTTTTTTCCCATTCTCTTTCTCTCTTTTTTTAAATTTTTATTATTATTTGCCCCAGGGGTACAGGTCTGTGAATTATCAGGCTTACACCTTTCACAGCACTCACCATAGCACATACCTTCCCCAATATCCATAACCCAGCCACCCTATCCCTACCCTCCCACCCCCCAGTAACCCTCAGTTTGTTTTGTGAGATTGAGTCTCTTATGGTTTGTCTCCTTTCCGATCCCATCTTGCTGAAGCCACTTCTAGTAGCTGAGGAAAACCTCTAGGATCTGAGGGTGGAGTTCAGTAGACAACCAGTTAGAATCAGGGTTCTCAGTCTTACAGACATAAGGAAATGAATTCTGCAAACAGCTTGAATGAACTTGAAAACAGTAAGCTTCCAGATAAGAACACAGCCCAGCAGATACCTGGATTGCAATTCTATGGATTCCTGAGCAGAATGCCCACCTAAGTCATGTCTTAACTCCATGGAAGTTGTGAGATAATAAATGCATATTGTTTTAAGTTTCTATATTGTAGTAATTTGTTATAGAGCCTAGAAGACTAATCCAACCATATTTTACAGATAAGGTAACAGAGGCACGGAGGAACTACATAATTTGCCTAAGGTCATGGAGTGGTAAAGCTGGTATATCAATCCTGGCTTCAGAGCTCATGTTCTTACTCACTCTACTTGTTTACTTCTACAGCATAGTTGAGGGCAGTGGCAGAAATATCCAAAAACACCCATGGGCTCTTAGAATTCTGTGAGCCAGGACTCCAACTTCCAAACAGAACAGAAGAGTATGCTCTGGTAGATGTGACCAATCCAAGAAGAAATATCTGATGTTTCTGATGTTGGAGGTTCCCCACCAAATAGTCCAGTTAGGTTCCACTATAGTGAAACCCAAATTGGCCAAACCCCAGTGAAAGGCCAGAGCTTCCAGCCAGTTTTTAAGTCCCTATTTAATATGAGCAGACAACCAAGGAATACCAGACCCCTAAGAACAGCCTCAAATGAAAGAGACCAAAATAATGAAATAAACAACTGGAAAAGCCAACTCAAAGAAGGAGGGGGAAAGGAGATTTATGGAAAGAGAAAAAACTTCAAGGAAAAAAAACCCTATTATTAATGTCTTTAGAGATATAAAAAAATATTTTAACCATAAAACGAAAATAGGACGCTAGAAAAGGCAATCAATAGAACAAAAAGTGCTCCTAGAAATTAACAAAATGACACGAAAAGTGAATATTTCAACAGAAGGGTTGGAAGATGCTGTTGAGGAAATATCCCAGAAATGAGAAAGAAACAAGATAGAAACATCGGTGATAAATTAAAGATACAATAATAAGAGGATCAGTCCAGGAAGTGCAGTTTCTGAATAAAAGTGTCCAGAAGAGGGAACAGAACAAACCAAGGGGAGGAAGTCATCAACAAAAGTAATTCAAGTACATTTCCCAGAACTGGAAGACATGAGTTTCCTGTCTGAAATTGCCTATCGAGTGCCTAGCACAATGCAAGAAAATAGACCCACACCCAGGGCACACATTGCAAAATTTCAGGACACTCAAGACAAGGGGACAATCTTAAAAATTTCAAGGGAGACAAAACTGGTCACATGCAAAGAACAGCTATCAGAATGGCTAGACTGTTCAATAGGAATACTAGAAGCTAGAATGCAATTTAGAATCAAGCTTGAGGTAGAATAAAGATATATTTAGTCTTGAAACATTAAAATTTTTTTGCCTCCCACACAACCTTTCTTAGGAAGCTACTGTGGGATTAACACCACTAAAACAATGGAGAAAACCAAATAAGAGTGAGACAAGAGATACAGGAAACAGGAGAAAGGTGAAGGGAATCTCCAGGTGATGGTAAGGGCAGTTCCCAGACAGCAACTGTGCACTAGGCATGGAGAGTAGCCAGTCCACATTAGGAAAAGCTGGGAAGCTCTGAGACAGGCTTCTTTGAGGTAAAATGGCTAGAAACCTGATGTGTATGAATGTCTCAAGAAGAAATTCAGGTATCGAATAGAAAATGGAAGATTTGTATTACTAAGTACATTGAAAAAAATAAGCAAAGGCAAAAAGGGAGACTTTTTATTAATTCCAGAGGAATCAGGAAGATGTTTAGGAAAGGAAAAATTCATGGTTTGCATCACGATTCAATTCTGAATAGTGTTTATTTATAATAATATAAACACTAAATATTAATCTAACCAAAATTACATGAACTTTGTTTAAATAGTAAAGAGATGGAGAAGGTATATTGTGGGTGGGAAGTGAAAGAGAATAAAATCATAAATTGTGGGAAGTTAATGGAGAATGCCTAATCCTGAAAAATTAAGAAGTAGCAATATAAAGAGATTATTTAGAAATATAAAGGTAAAATTTTCCAAAAGAATCAACTAAAAAAAAATTGAAAGTGGATGCCTCCAGTGAGGAACTTTTTGTAACAAATCTTGTAAACTCCTTAAATTGTGTGCATGTTTAACTTTGATTTAAAATTTTTTAAGAGTGTGCTTCCCCTTCTGTGTTCTTTATCTCTGAAATGTTTGAGAATACCTTTGAAGAGGGTAATGTAAAGGTGATTTAAGCATCCTGAGGTTGATTGATGAAATGTCTTTAGATTTTCTTCTAAGCCTGAAGTTTGATGAGCTAATGATTTTCAGTAATGGAACCATCTAGTTTCTAAAGCAGTTGACTTCCCATTGAACAGTGGATAAGGTCTTCCTGAAACCAAAATATAGCTTCAGATAATCTTTGCCATTGATTCTAGTATTATGACTTGGGACACAAGGAATGGGTTCAATGTCTCTTCTTTATTAGTCCCCTTGAAACATAATTGTCATCATGGACAAACTATTCCTATTCCCACACCTGCTTGCATAGTTTTTGGTCTTCTCATATCCTGTTCAACTTCCTGTGATTACATTCAACTACTAAAGAGAGAGAGAGAGAGAGAGAGTGTGTGTGTTCAAAATAGAACAGATTATTCCAACTGTGTCCTGACCATAGGACAACTCCTCCTTGGCTGTGAAGTTTAGCAAAGAGTGGAGACTCCAGAGCCAGCCAGACTGGGTATAGATTCAGCTTTAACACTTTTTAGCTGTGTAACTTAGAATGAACTATATGACCTCCTCTGTCCTTCAGTTCCCTTGTCTCTGAAATGGGACAATGTCAGCACTTTTCTCATGGGGTTGTGAAAATTAAATGATGTGATAGACTCCCAGGACTTAGACCAAAGACTGACGCATGGTGAGTGTTCAGTGAGTGTTATCTATTAACTTTTCCCTATCATTCTATTGAAGTAGCCCAAAATACTTATCCATGGAATGATCAGTCAAACACATATTTATTGATTTCCTACTTTGTGCTAGGTGCTGGGAGTGAGGAGAGTAAGACCAACCTCTTATCTGGAAGAGTCAGTAGTCCATCACCTGTTGACTCACTGATTTAATTAAGAACTAAAGTCCTTTGCACTTGTTTTATTTTCTCATTTTGAAAAAATAGAACATAGTTTTAAAAAAATCAATTACTTTATCAAAAATATACATGTACGGGCGCCTGGGTGGCTCAGTGGGTTAAAGCCTCTGCTTTCGGCTCAGGTCATGATCTCAGGGTCCTGGGATCGAGGCCCGCATTGGGCTCTCTGCTCAGCAGGGAGCCTGCTTCCTCCTCTCCCTGTCTCTCTGCCTGCCTCTCTGCCTACTTGTAATCTCTCTCTCTGTGTNTTTTATTTTCTCATTTTGAAAAAATAGAACATAGTTTTAAAAAAAGCAATTACTTTATCAAAAATATACATGTACATCATTTAGGAAGTTAAAAAGTATTAAAAAGTTTATAACAAAACACAGTGGTTTCCTGTATTGTTCCTTATACTTCTTCCAGTGCCCTTTCCCAGAGACAACCACTTTTGATTCTCTTGGCCTTTTCTTCTGGAGTATATATCTTGGCACTTCCAAATAATATGCCTAGATTATACTGCTTTGATTTGTGACTTTTAGACATTTTCTATTACCTGTTATGGTAGATAAGCATCCAACTCTCTTACATCATCTTCCCCTCTGTTCCTGTGTCAAATGATCCCAAGATAATACACATGTTGATTAAATCAACTTCTGTACTTACATAACTCGTCTAGGCAACTACAATTCACTGTTGAGCATTGTGGACTGTGGTTGTTTCTTTTCTTGTTTTTCTTGAAATTAATTGTTGCCCCTCCACTCCCATTCCAGTCATTTACTTAATTTTTTTTGTATCTACCTTCTAATAGACACAGATCAACCAAAATTAGGTAATCTACCCATCTCTTTCTTTCTCTTAAATAGAACCTCCCCATCCCCACCCCAACCCTATTCTGTCCGGGTTGAGTGCTCTCCATGCTGTTGCAGAACTGTCATTTTAGGACATTCCTTTCACTATCAACCTTGGAATTTCCTGTTTTTCTTCTGAGTTGGATTCCTCATCTCTTCCTCTTTCTTGGTTTACTCTCTTGTTTTGGTGGAGAATATCCTTGAGTAGTCAAGACAAAAAGGATCTTCCCTTTGTCTCCAGTGTTCTGAAACACAATAAATGTTCTTGGGCATGGGCCTATTTTCAGCTCTTATGCTGGGCCCTCAGTGGGCCTTTCAGGAAATCTGGAAACTCCCATCTTTCACTTCTGAGAAATTTGTTTGAATTATTTTATTGATGATTTCCTTCCCTTGGTTTTCTGTTCCCTGTTTCTGAAACTCTTATTAATTAGATATTGGACATCCTGCGGTTGGTCCTTTAATGTCTTTATTTTTTTCCCTTCTGTTGTTCCCTCTGTTTTACTCTCCTTTTTAGGAGAATACCTCCACTTTTTTTTCTGATCCTTCTTTTCAGTTTTTCATTATTACCATAATGTTTATTAATTTCTAATNGGTTGGTCCTTTAATGTCTTTATTTTTTTCCCTTCTGTTGTTCCCTCTGTGTTTTACTCTCCTTTTTAGGAGAATACCTCCACTTTTTTTTTTCTGATCCTTCTTTTCAGTTTTTCATTATTACCATAATGTTTATTAATTTCTAATATTTCTCTTTTTTGTAACCTGGATGTTCCTTTTCATAGTTTCCTATTATTGTTTGAAGGGTATAACATTGTGTCTTATTTTACTGAGAGTATTAATGACACTTTTTTTTTCTTTTTTTTAGAAGAGACAGAGAAAACATGCTTGTGGGGAAGGGGCAGAGAGATAGAGAGAAAATCTCAAGCAGACTCCCTGCTGAGTGCCGAGCCAGATGTGGGCTCAATCCCAGAACCAGGAGATCATGACCTAAACTGAAACCAAGAGTTGGATGCTCACTGACTGAGCCACTCAGGCTCTCCTTAATTGCACTCTTTAATTTCTTTAATCCCTATTTATTTTGTTTCCTCCAAGTTGTTTTTATCTATTTGTTCTGTTATCTAGTTTTCTTGTTTTCAGCCTTCCTTAGAAAACTGGTAATCCTTGGATGTCTGCTCAGGATTAGAGGAGAAGATTAAAAAACTAATTGGAATCTCTGAGCTTGTAGATGGGACTTATTGACTGAGCTTCACCGTAGCATGAAGGACTGTTTATTGTAGGAAACGTGATTTAGTTTTTTTCTAAAACTAAAGGATTTAGTTAATCTTTTTTTTAAAAAAAGACTTTATTTACTTATTTGAGAGAAAGCAAGGGTGAGAGAGTTCACAGAGGGAGAGGGAGAAGCAGACTCCTGCTGAGTAGAGAGGCTGACCCAGGGCTGGATCCCAAGACCCCGAGTTATGATCTGAGCTGAAGGCAGACACTTAACCAGCTGGGACACCCATGTGCCCATTTTCTGGTCTTTTTTTCTTGGGCTGGTTACATTCTCCAGAAAGAAACTTCTCTTCTCTCAAGTTCATAAGGTTATGCTGCCAGTGTTCTGGTAGCCAACTGGGGAAATAAGGCTGGGAGTCTCAGCATTTTATGGTCACTATATGCCCTAGTTTGTGGTTCTGTTCCCAAAAACCAATGGCTGAGCCAGTTGACCTCCAATCCAGAAGGAATTTTTTCAAAGAATAAACCTACCATTTTCTAACAGTGTGGGGAATAGCAGGGTGTAGACTCAGTGATACCAAGCCAGGAGGCAACAGAAGCTCTAATTGCTTCTCAAACTGCCTTCTTTCAGCCTTTCATTGGTTTTCTTTGCCTTAACCCTCCGGTTCTGAAGTACCTGGGACTGCCAGTTCCTGAGTCTTTTGAGAACTACTGTAAATTTTGATGGGTTTCCATTTTTGCCATTGTTGGCTTAATGTTCTGTGGTATGCTAAATTGCTTCAGCCCCAACTCCATATGAGCTGCATGAAAATTACATTTCTTCTTTCCTGTTTCTGTTTTTTCCCTCCCTCTTTCTTTTTCTGTTTTCATTATTCTCTTTTTCTGGATATTGGGCTTTTTGGATTAACCTTATATTTAAAAAAAAAAACAACCAAAAGAAACCCTTTTTCTCTTTTCCATTTCTTTCTCTTTTTCCCATTCTTTCTGGGAATTTGCTCATTATTTATTTAGTTTATCACTTATTATTTATTACTATTAGTTTATTAATTATTATTATCATCAGTTTTATTTAGTCCATTGAACTTTTCATCTTTGCTGTCATATTTAGAACTCCCAAGAGCTCTCTTTTTAAAAATAGTGTCTTTGTGTCTGTTTTTGTGACAGTACACACTGTCTTGGTGATCACAGCTTCGTAGTAAAGCTTGAAATTAGACAATGTGATGCCCCCAGCTGTTTTTCTTTTTAAACATTTCCTTAGCGATTTGGGGTCTTTTCTGGTTCCATACAGATTTTAGGATTGTTTGTTCCAACACTTTGAAAAATGCCAGTAGAATTTTGNAACACTTAGAAAAATGCCAGTAGAATTTTGATCAGGATGGCATTGAAAGTACAGATTGCTCTGAGCAGTATAGACATTTTGACAATGTTTATTCTTCTAATCCATGAGCATGGAATGCTTTTCCATCTGTTTGTGTCTTCTTCAATTTCTTTCATGAGCGTTCTGTAGTTCCTCAAGTACAGATCCTTTACCTCTTTGGTTAGGTTTATTCCAAGGTATCTTATGGTTCTTGGTGCTATAGTAAATGGAATCGATTCTCTAATTTCCCTTTCTATATTTTCATTGCTAGTGTATATGAAAGCAACTGATTTCTGTGCATTGATTTTTGTATCCTACCACATTACTGAATTGCTATATGAGTTCTAGTACTTTGGGTGTGGAGACTTTTGGGTTTTCCATATAAAGTATCATGTCATCTACAAAGAGAGAGAGTTTGACTTCTTTGCCAATTTGAATACCTTTTGGGGTTTTTTTGGTTTGTTTGTTTTTGTTTTGTTTTTGTTTTTGTTTTTTTGTCTGATTGCTGTTGCTAGGACTTCTAGTACTGTGTTGAACAACAGTGCAAGAGTGGGCATCCTTGTCGTGTTCCTGATATCAGTGGGAAGGCTGTCAGTTTTTCCCCATTGAGAATGATATTCACTGTGAGTTTTTCATAGATAGATTTTATGAAGTTGAGGAATGTTCCCTCTACCCCTATACTTTGAAGAGTTTTCATCAGGAACGGATGCTGTATTTTGCCAAATGCTGTTTCTGCATCAACTGAGAGGACCATATGGTTCTTCTTTCTTCTCTTACTGATTTGTTCTATTACACTGATTGATTTGTGAATGTTGAACCACCCTTGCATCCCAGGGATAAATCCCATCTGGCCATGGTGGATAATCTTTTTAATGTACTGTTGGAGCCTATTAGCTAGGATCTGAGTAGAAAGTCCAGATATGGACCCTCAACTCTATGGTCAAATAATTTTGACAAAGCAGGATAAAATATCCAGTGGAAAAAAGACAGTCTCTTCAATAATTGGTGCTGGGAAAATTGGACATCTATGTATAGAAGAATGAAACTCAACCATTCTCTCACACCATACGCAAAGATAGACTCGAAATGGATGAAAGACCTCAACGTGAGGCAGGAATCTATCAAAGTCGTAGAAGAGAACATAGGCAGTAACCTCTTTGACATTGGCCACAGCAATTTCTTTCAAGACATGTCTCCAAAGGCAAAGGAAACAAAAGCGAAATGAACTTTTGGGACTTCATCAAGATAAAAAGCTGCACAGCAAAAGAAACAGTCAATAAAACAAAGAGGCAACCCACGGAATGGGAGAAGATATTTGCAAATGACACTACAGACAAAGGGCTGATATCGAAGATCTATAAAGAACTCCTCAAACTCAACACCCAAAAAACAGATAATCATGTCAAAAAATGGGCAGAAGACATGAACTTCTCCAAAGAAGACATGCAAATAGCTAACAGATACGTGAAAAAATGTTCATCATCATTAGCTATCAGGGAAATTCAAATCAAAACCACATTGAGATACCACCTTACACCAGTTAGAATGGCCAAAATCAACAGGATAGGAAACAACAAGTGTTGGAGAGGATGTGGAGAAAGGGGAACCCTCTTTCACTGTTGGTTGGAATGCAAATTGGTACAGCCACTTTGGAAAACAGTGTGGAGATTCCTCAAAAAATTAAAAATAGAGCTACCCTATGACCCTGCAATTGCACCACTGGGTGTTTACTCCAAAGATACAGATGTAGTGAAAAGAAGGGCCATATGTACCCCAATGTTCATAGCAGTAACGTCCACAATCACCAACCTGTGGAAAGAGCCAAGATGCCCTTCAACAGACAAATGGATAAGGAAGATATACTCCCTATATACAATGGAATATTATGCAACCATCAGAAAGGATGAATACCCAAGTTTTGTATCAACATGGACTGGACTGGAGGAGATTATGCTGAGTGAAATAAGTCAAGCAGAGAAAGTCAATTATCATATGGTTTCACTTGTGGAATGTAAGGAATAAAATGGAGGACATTAGGAGAAGGAAAGGAAAAGTGAATTGGGGTAAATCGGAGGGGGAGAGGAAAGATGAGAGACTGTGGATTCTGAGAAACAAACTGAGGGTTATGGGGGGTGGGGGATGGGTGAGCCTGGTGGTGGGTATTAAGGAGGGCACGTATTACATGGAGCACTGGGTGTGGTGCATAAACAGTGAATCTTGGAACACTGAAAAAAATAAAATTAAATTAAGATTTAAAAAAATAGTGTCTTGTTTCATGAATAATCTTTTTTTTGGGAAAATGAGAGTTCATTTAAAAAAATTTTTTTTAATTTAAATTCAATTAACATATGATATATTATTAGTTTCAGAGGTACAGGTTAGTGATTCATCAGTATTTTTTTTAAAGATTTTATTTATTTATTTGACAGAGAGAGAGCACAGGTAGACAGAGTGGCAGGCAGAGGGAGAGGGAGAAGCAGGCTCCCCAGTGAGCAGGGAGCCCAATGTGGGACTCAATCCCAGGACCCCAGGATCATGACCCGAGCTGAAGGCAGATGCTCAACTGACTGAGCCACCTAAGCATCCCTCATCAGTTTTATATAATACCCAGTGCTCATAACATCGTGTATCCTCCTTAATGTCCATCACCCAGTTACCCCATCCACCCACCCACTCCCCTCTAGCAACCCTCAGTTTGTTTCCTATGATTAAGAGTCTGTCATAGTTTGTGTCCCTCTCTGATTTCATCTTGTTTTGTTTTTAACTCTCTTCTCCTATGATCCTCTGTTTTGTTTCTTAAATTCCACGTATGAGTGAAATCATATGATAATTGTCATTCTCTGATTATTTCACTTAGCATAATACTATCTAGTTCCATCCATGTCATTTTAAGTGGGAAGATTCACTTTTTTTGATGGTTGAATAGTATTCCATTGAATATATGTACACTACATCTGCTTTATCCGTTCATCTGTTGATGGACATCTGGGCTCTTTCCATAGTTTGTCTATTGTAGACATTGCTGCTATAAACATTGGGGTGCAGTTGCCCCCTTGGATCACTCTATTTGTATCTTTGGGGTAAATCCCTAGGAGTGCAATTACTAGCTCACAGGGTAGCTCTAGTTTCAACTTTTTGAGGACCCTCTGTACTGTTTTCCAGAGTGGCTGCACCAGTTGCATTCCCACCAACAGTGTAGGAGGGTTCCCCTTTGTCCGCATCCTCACCAACATCTGTCGTTCCTAACTTGTTCATTTTAGCCATTCTGATTGGTGTAAGGTGGCATCTTATTATGGTTTTGATTCGTATTTCCCTGATGCCAAGTGATGTTGAGCATTTTTTTCATGTGTCTGTTGACCATTTGGATGTCCTCTTTGGAGAAATGTCTGTTCGTGTTTTCTGCTCATTTCTTGATCAGATTATTTGTTCTTTGGGTGTTGAGTCTGATAAGTTCTTTATAGATTTTAGATACTAGTCCTTTATCTGATAATACATTTGCAAATCTCTTCTCCCATTCTGTCAGTTGTCTCTTGGTTTTGTCGACTGTTTCCTTTACTGTGAAAAAGCTTTTCATCTTGATGAAGGCCTAAAAGTTAATTTTTGCCTTTATTTCCCTTGCCTTTGGAGCCATGTCTAGCAAGAAGTTTCTGCGGCCAAGGTCATAGAGGTTGCTGACTGTGTTCTCCTTTAGGATTTTGATGGATTCCTGTCTCACATTTATGTCTCATCCATTTTAAGTCTATTTTTGTGTATGGTGTAAGGAAATGGTCCAGTTTCATTGTTTTGTATGCAGCTGTCCAATTTTCCAACACCATTTGTGGATGAGACTGTCTTTTTTCCATTGGATATTCTTTCCTGTTTTGTTGAAGATTAGTTGACCATAGAGTTGAGGGTCCACTTCTGTATTCTGTTCCAATGATCTATGTGTCTTTTTTTATGCCATGAATACATCTGCTTTTAGCTCTCTGAGGAAATTAACATTGGCTTAAAACATTTTTCTTCTAATTCTTATTTTTTATATTTCTCCTGAGTTCTTTGTGTTTGATCTATTTCTTTCAAAAGAAGGGTGTGGATTTTTTTTCAAATGTCTTGGTTACTTATTTGTAAGGGAGAGATACTAAAATGGGGATTGGAAGTTTGATGTAGGTGGGACTTATTAGTTGGTGGGCATTTCTGAAGAGAGATCTGGAAGGGCTCTTGATTTTTCCACTGGAAGACCTTAAATATCAGTATGTGCAGAAGGTGGGGGTTGTTCCAGAGAGGAGTTGTCTAATCTCTTGACTGGAGAATGTAAACTTGCCTTGCAAGTATTCTGATAGTTCAGCCTCACAAAGGTTAGCAAAAGGGGTGATGTTGGTGGCTGTGTGCATGTGCACCTGTGTGTCTCATTATCCATTGTGAGTCTTTTAGTTAATCTCCCTGTTTTCTGTTGGTATTTCACTCTACCACACCTGTGGCTGAAGTCCCATACACAGACTTCCTTGGCTACTTAGGCTTTTTTCTCCTTAACAACATTTTTGCAATGCCATTTTAATGGGTTTGGGGTAAATAAATGCAAACTTTAAATTCTTTAAGTGGGCCTAGAAGCTCTACCTGTGTATTTATTCTTACCTCTTCTAGCCAAGTCACATCTTTTCCCTGGCCTTGTATTATTGTTTACATGGAACCTTACTCTCCTAAGTCTTATTTAATCTGGAAGAGCATATTGGGATTTTGAATCTGCCCTTTAATATAAGTGAGAGTACTTAGGTGCTTAGGTGTGGGGCGAAGCTTCCAGAGGATTCTGGAATAGGGGTTAGTATACCAACTTCTACAGGAAGGGAACTGACCTATGGAATAAGCGTGCACGCTTTGTGCATGCAGGCACTGTGGATGTGTGTGCCGAACTCACACAGCACATGCTCATCTTTGGCATGGGGGCCCAGCGCTGCTCATGTGCCTCCGGAAGGCTGTGTGGATGCCCTTGTTTTATGTTTCACTCTGCATTTGCTCTTGTAGATTGCTTATTGCCTCTTTGTCCCAGAGCAAGGATTCTTAAGAAAGCCTGGTTTTGCAGTTTTTCCTTCTTAAAATCTTGCATGCAACTAATGATTTAATAAGAGTTCATAGCCTAAATAAGATAGGGTAGACAAATAGTAGATATGAGAAGGTAAATTGGGCAAAACCCATTGCTATTACATTGGAATGGGAATAGAATTTTTTTTTAAAGATTTTATTTATTTGACACACAGAGAGAGAGATCAGATCACAAGGAGGCAGAGTGACAGGCAGAGAGAGAGGAGGAGCAGGCTCCCTGCTGAGCAGAGAGCCCGATGTGGGCCTCGATCCCAGGACGCTGAGATCATGACCTGAGCCGAAGGCAGAGGCTTTAACCCACTGAGCCACCCAGGCGCCCTAGAATTTTTTTTTTTAAGATTTTATCTATTTATTTGTCAGAGAGAGAGACAAGAGAGAGCACAAGCAGCGGGAGAAGCAGGCTCCCTGCTGAGCCAGGATCCCAATGCAGGACTGATCCCAGAATCCTGGGATCATGACCTGAGCTAAAGGCAGCCACTTAACCAACTGAGCCACCCAGGCGTCCTGGGAATAGAACTTTATAAGAAAGCTTAAAAACAGACAAACAACGTGCTCGCTTCGGCAGCACATATACTAAAAAACAGACAAACACCTAAAAAAGAAAACCAAATCATTACCAAGCTCTATTTGGACATTTTAGAATTTAAGAAATGACTACATTGANAACACCTAAAAAATAAAACCAAATCATTACCAAGCTCTATTTGGACATTTTAGAATTTAAGAAATGACTACATTGAAAGTCTTTCTTACCGAGTCACCAAGCAAGAGATACCCATAAAACAGTCCTTTGTTAGCCTAACTTAGATTTACACCATGATTTTCAATGTAATAAAATTACTTTTAAAAATTGTCCTCTAGGGACAGCTGGGTGGCTCAGCCACTTAAGCGGCTGCCTTCGGCTCAGGTCATGATCCCAGGGTCCTGGGATCGAGTCCTGCAATGGGTGGTCTCCCTGCTCAGCGGGGAGCCTGCTTCTCCCTCCACCTGCTACTCCCCCCCAACGCCCTGGCTTGTGCTCTCACTCTTTCTGTCTCTCTGACAAATAAATAAATAATAATCTTTAAATATTGTCCTCTAAATCACATTAAAGCATAAAGGAGGCTTTTGCTGGTTCCGACTGGCCATCATCATCCAGTTAGTTCAAAATGATCCATATTATCAAGCAGATTCTAAGGTTTTCTTTTGAATAACCAGTGGATGTTTTAATGGAGCATGAGGAAATTTATTTTCTGCTCTCATCCAGAGCCCAGGAAGCTGGTTTGACGTCAGGGCCAAGCTGGGGTGTCACGGAGTGGGGTGGGAATAGTGCTCTGGTGACAGTTGTCTTGGGAGTCCTCAGCTCTCTGCTCCACCTCTTTCCTATGTCCATTTGTCTCCATCCACAGGGCAGGGAGAGAGGGAATGCCAATTTGTCCTGGCCTTGGGTGTATTAAAAACATGTGCAGAGAACAGTTTTCAACTGGGAGTAGAACACTTGTGACCCGAAGTTGTGTAGGTGGGATGTGGAGTTTTTATAACAGTTCCTAAGAAACCAGTGTAGTTTCACCCCCATGATTATCTGCAAGCATGCTATGTCTTGTTATTAACCTTGTAAATGTTCAATGGATTTTTTGTGTGTGTGCAATGATAATTACAGAATTCATTTTCAGTGTTTCACTTATCTGGGTTGTGGTTTAGACTTAAGGTAGTCGTAAATATCTTCAATTGTTGTATTTCAAAATTCAACAACCGTGACATCATCATTTGCTAATATGTTTTCTAGACAGAGGAATAAAATTTACTTCCAGTAATAACATTGCAATTATAAATGTTCTTAAAGCCTTTACCTTTTAGGTAAAAGGTAAGAATAACATCAGAGTGCCTGTTAATATGTAATTTCCCTCTTAGTAGAAATGAACCTTTAATTTTAATCCTGATGAGACAGAGTTCCTTTATGGAAGTATTGGTGGGATATAAAATGCAAAAAAAGAAAAAAAGAAAAAAAAGAAAGAGCCCCGCTTCTAAGCAACTGAGCAAAATGAGCTGGGATTTGGGGCAGCTCGCTTGCAAAGGTTTCTCACTTGTAGATGTCTTCAGTTGGGCCAAAGAGCAGAAAATAAAAGCATCAAAGATTCTACAGTGAGTGAAATGCTGTGCTTGTTTATTTTTCTTTCCCCTTACATGGAAAAATCTAAAATATACACAAAAGTAGAGAGGCTCGTGTAATGAACCACCACTGCAAACATTTATTTTCCGTGTAATGCCATCAACCTGATAGGGGAAGACAAAAAGCAGCGGATGTGAGAAGTACTTACAAGAACGGAAGAACTTAAAAATATGGCAAGAGTGTATTGCCCAGTGTGCCCAACTTTACTCCTCCAGTGAATACCAGTATGGCGTAAATGCCATTTGTTAACAACAAAACACTTTCTGAACTTCTAACAAGTGACATTTTTCGTAGGACTCACACTGATTTGATAGAGTTCTGGGCAGGCTTGTAGGATGACAGATCTGGGCATCCGACCTCACCATCCACTGTCTAAGTCAGGTGTAAATGGAGTCGATAGTAGTAGATGCAGCAGGGGAGGCAAGTGCTAGAAGAGCACCATCACAAGTCCACAGGGGCCCTGGAAAAGCTCTCAGATGAGGGTCACTCTTGATTCATGGGCTTTAAAAATGTGAGTGACCTGCAGTACCCCAGGGGAGGTAGGGGTGCCACTGGAAACTGCATCCCACCCCCAAAATTCCCACTCACCTTTCAGGCTCCTAATTATGGCTGCTGCAGGAGAGTGCTCCAGGGAGCAAAAGGCTGCACATTCCTGTTTCAGAGGAATGCCGCTGTTTAATTTACCGCATGGAAAGCCCTAAAACCCCCCAGGGCCTTCCAAAATTAGATGGAATTAGTCAGTAGTGACATTTACAGGGTTTTTTTCCCCCCTCCCTCCCCCCTTCTCAGGAATGACAAAAGTTTTTTTTTTTTTTTCTTTCTGCTTAGTAAACTTATCTCCCTTGAGGATTTTCACCTTAAGAAAGAAAGACACGGTTAAATTCTATACTGGGATTTACTGGATTTTATTGCAAAATTTTTTTAAAAATAGAAATTGCTGTAGCCAATATGGGGAGGTGTTTCAATTATGTTGATAATGGAAAGGGCTGATACGGAAGCTATCCTTTGGAAAAACTTGGGGTGAATTAGTGAAGAGATGAGAGGAGCAAATCCCCTGAAGTAGCAGAAGTTTGAAATTTCTCAACTCTCCATTTGGGTAATGACTGCTTTCTGCACAATAGGAACCAAGGAAATATTTGATAGATACTGCCAAATTCTTTTCTAACCACAGCGGCAAGTGTCCGGGACTTATACCTGCTTCACAGACTAATAAGATGTAACCATATGTGTCCTGCAACAAAGAGGTGCTAATTTCTTTGGAAAAAGAAGCCCAATAAGAGATAGAGTGTCAGTAACCAAGGGTAAGGCTGGCTGCCCATTCATTGGTCCTTTAGTTCATTCATTCATTCACTCCTTCCTTCATTCATCCATTCCTTTCTTCTTTCCAGATGACGGGATTTTGGTTTTGGGAATACTCCTGGTAGAGTTACCTCCTACTCTTCCTTCAGGTATCAGCCAGATTTCACTTACTTGGGAGAGGCTCCCCTGGCCCCTCACCTCCATGTAATAGGTGGATCGTGTTCTTACTGAACTACTCTCTCTGGTATATTATACACTCAATAAATATTTGTTGAATGAAGGAACAAGTTAATCCATTCATCCCTGCATTCCTTCCTTTGTCTCTTCACTAAGCAAGAATTTTCTAAGCAACAGCTGTGTGAGGACGGTGGCCAGGTGGGCCGGGATGGGAGGAGAATAGCCTTTCACACTGGAGAACAAAAACAAGTCATGACCCACTTTCTTTAAAACCAGAGAGACCGGAGAGTGAGATGGATTTCAGCCTGGTCTAGGCGTGGAGGGTTATGGAATTAACCAGAAGGGTCAGAGAGATAGGAAACAGTGGTAACCACGTTTATGCTTGTGCCAAGCTCATGTTGACTCTTAGAATCTGAAATATCATTTTCCTAGTAAGGAAGCTGTGGCCTAGAGAGATTAACCAACTTACTTTGAAGTCACAGAACTGGTGAACTTGCTTCTCTGAGAATTTTTAAAGTGATTAAAAGTCATTGTGGATTAAACTATAGGAATCTGCAGTGTGTTTTGGTGCCTTGGGTTTGAAGGGAGACAAGTTACTTCCAGAGAAGTGAAAGGACGTAGAGTGTTGATCCCAGAAGAAACGTCTGGAGGAGAAGAGGAACAGTTCAGAGTTTCAGGAGTTTTCTACCCTGAGGGGGTGGTGGCAGGTGGGGTACCAGCAGCCCCACCAGGAGAGCATTCTGGGAGGGGGCTATTCCTTCAGCAGTTGATTCAATCACCACAGAGTTTTTACCAAAAAGTAAACTTTTCTCATGGCAGCGTAGGAGCTTTTGGGTGGTTCCACTTGCCAGACACTTGTTCTTTGAATGCAGCTATTCCATGTAATAGATCATCAGTTGTGTATTTTTGAAAGAACTGCACCTCATTTGCAGAGTTTGGGTGGGTACAAAGCCCTTTCACTTCCAGCAGCTTACTTGGTCCTCTGACATTCCTGTGAAGAAATTAAGACTAAAGACCTTGTGGCTTGCCCAGGAGTCTCATGGCAGGTTAGTGAAGGAACAAGGGTTTGAACCAGGTCCCTGACTCAGGGCCTACACTCTGTCGTATGGAAGATTATTGGATGTAGAGCATGGCAGGGATGATTCACATGAAAGAGTTTCTTCCGGAGGCTGGAGAAAGAGCAAAGTGTGACAAGGGCTTTGAAAGCACTCAGATTTCATTGTTTTAAAAGATTTATTTATTTGAGAGAGAGAGAGAGAGAGAGGGTTCATGAGTGGAGGGAGGGACAGAGAGAGAGGGAAAGAGAGAGAGAGGGGAGAGAAGCAGACTCCCCATTGAGCAGGGAGCCCAATGCAGGGCTCAATCTCACAACCAGAGCTGAAATCAAGAGTGACACTTAACTGACTGAGCCACCCAGGTGCCCCTAAGATTTCATTTTTAATACTTAGAGGTGTGCTTTACTCACCTGGAGCTTTTCTTCTTACCAGATGCTATAGCAGAAGGTGACAGAGGTGAGCAGCAACTTTTAGGGATAATGATTGTTGGGGTGCCTGGGTGGCTCAGAGAGTTAAGCATCTACCTTCAGCTCAGGCCATGATCTCCAGGTCCTGGGATCAAGCCCCACGTCAGGCTCTCAGCTCATCAGGGAGTCTGCTTTTCCCTCTCCCTCTGCCTCTCCCCCTGCTGGTGTGCTCTCTCTCTCTCTCTCTCTCTCTCTCTCTCTCTAATAAATAAAATCTTTTTTAAAAAAAAGTTTAATGATTCTCTAATAAATAAAATCTTTTTAAAAAAAAGTGTAATGATTATTAGCAACTGATTATACAGCATTTACTATGTGGCAAAAATGGAGAGCTTCATATATATTAGTTCATTTAATCTCACAATAAGTCTGTGAGTTAGATACTGTAATTGTCCTCAGTTTACGGATGTGGAAACTGAGGCACAGAGAGAAAAACTTAAAGTCTCATGGAGAATTTATAGTCGGAGGCCTATCTTCTTAATCACCATATTTTTTTTAACCGACTGACTTTTTACCTATAAGACTAGTGAGCCATTTGAGTATGTAGGAAAGGCCTCAATATTGCAATCTCAAAAATATTCTTAAACTCTGGGTTTCAAAAAAATTACTTTTCTTTCTAAAGTTTCTAGAAAATTATGCTTCTTGAAAAGGTGGTTCATATGCATAGTACAACACTCACAGCCACCAAAGGATGTGTTAAAAAGTCAGTAACCCTCCACCCTGACCCCCAGCTGCTCTGTTCCCCTCTCCAGAGGCATCTGCCGTTAACAGTTTCTGGTGCTGAAAATGATGTTTGGAGATTTACTTTCTCACTTGTGCTTCAAGGAGAAAGAAATGCCTTAGAAAGGCCCCCAGCTCTGACCTCAGCTGGATCCTCTTGTCAGGATCGAGGCACATGTGGGCTGTCTGGCAAACTGGTGGGGCAGCCAGCCAGAAGTCAGAGTGGGGGGGTGGAGTGAGGAACTGTGCCAGAGAGAGGAGTGCCTAAGGGAGAAGGAGCTTGGCCACACATCAAAGCTTTTAGGCTTTGCTGGGGGGAGAGGGAGATTCTGAAGAAGTGGTGATTTCCTCTAATCCCAAGGCAGACCCCTGTGGAGTCATTTCTGAGTGCTTTGATTTGGAGAGAACCCAAAGGGCTGAGGTAGAGCCCTCAAGGGCTGTCTCTTTTAATGTTCTGGGAGACACTGAGCCCTGCTTGAAGACCCTTCCATCACAGCAGCCATGATAAGTGGAGAGCCTCCTTCCTCGGCTCACCCCAGGTCCCTGGACAGTGTTGACACCTCTGAGTTTCCTGGGAGTGGTGATGGAGGGCCGTTGAGGCAGTAGAGCTTTGAGGGAGGTGGCCGCCCAGTGGGAGATAGAGATAGTGCTTCACAGGCCAACCTCTCCAGGGAACTCCAGAACAAGAGAGAAACAAAATGGCAGGCTTCACTCACAAACTGGTAGCAGCATATAAAATACACATATGGGATAAAAATGTTTGCTGATTCTCTGCACGGGACATTCTCTTGTTGTCTTGACTCTTCGTTCTGGCTGCTCTCTTTGCCTGGATTGGCCTTCGTTCTTCTCTTCTCCTGTCCAGTTCCTGCTTTTCCTTTAAGACATAGGCAGCTCCTTCCCTACACCCCTACACTGCCCCCAGCCCCTGGCCCTGTATATTTGTCACCACCTGACTTATATTATAATCATCTGTTAATGGGTTAATCTAAGACCTTGTACTTTTTTTTTAATGACTTTTTTTTTAATCTGCCCCAGGGGTACAGGTCTGTGAATCATCAGGCTTACACATTTCACAGCACTCACCATAGCACAAACCCTCCCCAGTATCCACAACCCAGCCCCCCATCCCTACCTGCTACCCCCCAGTAACCCTCAGTTTGTTTTGTGAGATTAAGGGTCTCTTATGGTTTGTCTCTTTCCTGATCCATCTTGCTTCATTTTTTTCCCTCCCTACCCCCTCGACCCCCCGCCCTGACCCTCAAATTCCTCATATCAGAGATAAGACCATGCATTTCTGGTTAGGGGTAATTTTGATCATTTTTGTAGTTCCAGTGCATGGTTTTCAATAAATATATGGAGGAAGTGTAGAATTCCTGCAGGATGTTCTACATTACACCTAAGGTACCTAAGGCGTGTTTGCAAAAGATCTGTCAGTAATAGTTTGGGCCATCTAATGATCTACTTTTTGCTAGCTTGGCAGACTAGAAAATCTGCCTTTTGGTAGAGAATGGGACTAAAACTCTAAGTAATTTTGCTTTCAGTGAGCATGTCTGGAACAGACTACCCTGGAAAATGAGCTTCATTAACATGTCAGCATAACCATTTAATTATCTTAGATATCCATTGAAGTACTGGCTGTATTACTCAAGTTTGGGTCATTGAAGGAAAATAAAAACAATTGAGAAATCTCATCCTGTTTCTGTGAGGGAAATGTTCTATAAGAGGATGTTGAGGTAGCCTGAAGAAAGACTCCATATTATTATTATTATTTTTTTAAAGGTGAACATTTTATTTATTTATTTATTTTTTTTTTAAAGATTTTATTTATTCATTTGACACAGAGAGAGANATTTTTTTAAAGGTGAACATTTTATTTATTTATTTATTTTTTTTTTTAAAGATTTTATTTATTCATTTGACACAGAGAGAGAGATTACAAGTAGGCAGAGAGGCAGGCAGAGAGAGAGGAGAGAGGAGGAAGCAGGCTCCCTGCTGAGCAGAGAGCCCGATGTGGGCCTCGATCATCCCAGGACCCTGGGATCATGACCTGAGCCGAAGGCAGCGGCTTTAACCCACTGAGCCACCCAGGCGCCTGACTCCATATTATTGTTATGTATTTCCCCCTCACTCTTTTTTTATTTTTCCCCAGTATCTTTCTCCATTCCAGACACGGTGCTTTAAATAACTGGATGTGGGTCAAGATTGGAACATAGAATAGAAGCCAATGTTGGGTAGGAGATAAGTAAATGCCTAATTGTGTCTAAGTGACAGAGGGGAAATAGACCATAACTGGTACACTTTTGGCATGTAACCCTTTCTGTCTCTTCAGAAGATTGTCAGGGAAATAGAAGAAAAAAAAGTCTAAATTCCCTGAGTAGGTTCTGCTTTGCATAGTTTCAACCAAATGAACTAAATTTGTGCTTGGAGATGGCAAGTCTACAGGTAATGGTGCAAGCTGAACGTTTTAAACTGTGTAAAAATGGTAATTTTCCCCTTTGGAAGTCAAGGAGACAGGAATGGGAGGGGTGGGTGGGGGAATCAATGTGTAGGTCAAAAATTTGAATTTTAAGCACAATCTTCTTAGTCATCACTTTCATTTCTGTCTTCTAGGGAAATCTGACACAGCTAGAAAGCAATGGAAAACACTAAGGGTTGCATCAGATGTTGAAGAGGAACTGATCATACCATGGAGATAAAAATGATCTCTGTAAGGAGGATTTTAAAAGTCTGGTTATTTAAAGGTAGCAGCCTTTTTGAGGAAAACTAACAAGGGTTCCAGAGGCCAATTTGCCCTTGCTAGCAATGTTGACCCCACGTTAGAATGAGAAATGGATGTGTCTTGATGCTATTCCTCTTCCATTCAGTGTAGATTTGCAAGGGTGGGCTGCAAATAAATTTTTATCCCTTTTCATGGCTTTCCCTGTAGAGAGTGTCCTAGATTCACTCTGTGAAAAAATGTCTACAATAGATTTAATACGGTTATGACTTTGCCTTAATTTTGTTAGGTAAGTGGTTTCCTTTTATCTTCTTAACTGTGTATCTAATATTAGCTTACAGCATTACTGGCACCATATGTGACCCACAGGCGAGTTAGAAAGGAAGTAAAAGATGTGGTCTCAGAGGGCCCATGGGGGAGAAACAACACAGTAATGATAATTAACCTTTGTACAACACTTGAAAATGTAAAATTACTTCCCATTACTTTACCTCATTAATTCTCTCCACAAACATCTTATGTAGGTTTTACCATCTCCATTTTACAAATGAGGACAGTGAAGCTTGAAGTAGAAGGGACTTCCCCAGGGTCACATTCCAGTAAAAGACAGAGTCTTGGAAATAGTATTCTGACTCTAAAACTATATCAGATCCCATTGGAAACTGGCAATTTTAGTCCAAAATCTGTATAAGTGCATGCTGATAAGATTTCATGAATGACTGTGGAATGGGGTTCCCCCAGGATGCTATCTTGGGAAAGGGTGCAGTGCACATGAATGACTGAAGGAATCATAAGAGACCAAAACTGTGGGGAGAAAGGTGAAGAATGACATGGAAGGAGAATAAGGGCAGGAATGAGCTGAACAAGTGGATCAGGGGAAGGAGACAGACCTTCCCAGGCAGAAGAACTGTGGTTGGGAATAATGAGACAAGTCTAGGAGATACTGGGGATGTGAATATAAGGGGTAAGGGAAATAGAGCACCTGGAATTTTCTTTCAATTGCTTCAAGGAGCCCACAACAGAAGTTGCTATGAGCACTCCTAAGAACATGTTCTGCTCTGGTGCCTCAATGAGTAGAAAAGGGGGTTGCCAAATGAGTTATATATAGAAGTTGTGCAAGGGAAGTTCTTATGCAAAATGACTAAACATGCTTCATTGCCCTGCCTGGTTACTTATAAATGTTGTGTATGTGCAGAAGTTGATGGTGGTCTGGACATTGCCTATGAGATTTCTCAGAGTAAAATGAGAATAAATTTGTTCTAAAAGACAAAGGGCCTCTAGGTTAACTGCAGCTTTTGACAATCTGTTTCTCTGCTACAGTGGAGGCAGTTTTAGCTACATTCCCATCAAGCATTTCCTATATCTACTACTGACACCTTAGAACTTGGGGGAGGCTGGGGGACAGAGCCTTACTCAAAGGAGGAACTGACAGCTTGGGGGTGGGGAGGGAAGAGAGACCTGATGTGGATTTAAATGATCTCTATAGTTATGTAACTTTTCTAGCCACAAATCACTTATTAAACCACTGAATTCATAAGACAAAGACTACTGTGCATTTGGGTCACTCCAGTTACCTTGAGATCTGGGACCCACGGGAGTGGGGGTGGCATTTGGTCAGATCCGGAAGACAGCATCCCAAGCACAAGAGAGAGCTCCAAACTCTTGGGAGTCAGTACCTGACTGGCTGCACTTCCATGAGTGGCTGTGTAGCCACAGTAGCCCTTCAGAGTTATCCTAAACAGAGAAAAAAGGGGTCAGCCAGACATTCCCACAGTGCCCAGTCACTGGATGTGAGCTGGCCCCAGGACAGGGGTGTGATCTAAGACAAAGAAACTCTTCAGCAGAGGGCAGTGCCTCAAGAGAGATTCAGCCAGTAGCTAGTAGCTGCCAACACTCCAGCAGGTGAAGGGACTGAATGCTGAGCCCTGAAGGTGATAAATCTGAGCCCAGATTTTCAATGTCAACCTTTGTCCTATATCCAACAGTTCTTAAATTGTTTAGGATTTGCCCTTTTCCAAGTGTACAACTTCCTGGATAAATGACCTTAGATCCGGGGCGCCTGGGTGGTTCAGTCGGTTAAGCGGCTGCCTTCAGCTCAGCGAGTCCCGCATTGGGCTCCCTGCTTCTCCCTCTCCTTCTGCCTACTGCTCTGCCTACTTGTGCTCTTTCTCTGTCAAATAAATAAATAAAATCTTTTTTAAAAAAAATGGCCATAGATCCCTTTAGGGAGGGATTGAACTGATTATTAGTATATAGTTACCATGGTGATAGGACCCTCCAACCTGGGGACTTTGCTTCTCTTTCAGTCAATAGGTTCCAAGTCAAACACTGGCTCAGATCCAGAAATTGGGCTAGGGATGATGACTTTTCATTGGATTACACCTTGTCTCTTGATCACCCATCCTTGATTTATTTTGTTTGTATAGATTGAACATTAGCCTATTGGCTTGCCCTAGAAATTCTGTCTTCTATTAACCATCTCCATGAATAATGGCAATTGTGACCAACTTGCTTTTAGTGGTTGAGGGTGGCTACCTGGCCTCTTTTCAGGATGCTGCCATTACCATTGCTATCAATGAGTCTGATTCTGTAATAACATCTATTACCATCAGGCTGGCCCTACAGAAGATGTTCACTATGGAAACTTCTCATTGATGTTAGTGCCCCTCTACTAGGGCATTCCTTGTCACTTTGGTTAAAAGAGCATCTTCTGGGGCTCCCATGGAACAAAGTTTTCTGGTGCAATTTCTCATCTTTTTTCGTGTATCCACTTTAGCATGCCTACTACTCTGAGCCCTTTGGCCCCTTCTTCCACTGTTTGCTATGGCAGTTCTGGCATTTCTACTTCACTGATTTTGCCAAATATCCCAGATCCATTCTAGATATGCTTTTGCACTGTTTCCTGAGGTATTAAATCCTCTTCACAAACAGAGTATCACAGTTCCCGTTAGCACATGCTAGCTAGATCCTGTAGTTTATTTGGGAGGTGTGTTTGTGTGTGTGTGTGTGTGTGTGTGTGTGTGTGTGTATGGATATATATATATATGTATAGATATAGATAGATATAGATATGTGTGTGTATGTGTATATATATATACACATATATATATATATATTTTTTTTCCTTAAAAGATTCAGAACTCCCTCAATTGGGTCATGTTGTGATTTAACCCTAGTTATTGGTCTGATGACCAAGATGGGAGGTGGGAGTAGATCCTGAGGTCCTGTATTAGTTATCCATGCTGTGTAACAAATTACCTCAAAATCTAACAGCTTAAAACAACAAAATTTATTATTTCACAATTTCTGTGGATGAAGAATTTGGGTGTGGCTTAGCTCTGTGTTTCTGGCTCAAGGTCACTCATGAGACTACAGTCAAGATGTTGCCTGGGGCTGTAGTCATTTGAAGTCTGGAACATCTGCTTGCAAGATGGCTTATAACATGGCCTTTGGCAGGACATCTTAGTGGCTTGCTGGCAGTTGGTTTCAGTTCCTTGCCTTATGGATCTTTCCATAATGCTGCTTGCGTATCCTTACAACATAGCAACTGGCTTCCCAGGAAGTGGGTGACCACTCCCCTCCACCAACCCCCCTCCCCCCCAAGAAAGAACCAAGAAGGAAGCCACATGTCTTTTATGAGCTAGCCTCAGTAGTTACACTTGGGCACTTCAGCAATATTTTGTTGGTTAAAAAAGTTCCATTCAGAGTGAAAGGAGGCTATAGCAGAGTGGCTGTATCAGGAAACAGGGACCACTGGGGCCATCTTTGGGGCTCTCTACCACAGAGCAGTATGTGTTGTTTTGCAAGAAGAAGCTCTATATTGTCTTCAGGCCAGTGAGATAGAAGTCAGGAAGTCAGTCAGGAAGAAATGGTCAAATTCTTCCCCTACCTCTTTGTTTTATTCAGGCCCTCAATATATTGGTTGACACCCACTCACAATGGGGAGGGCAAACTGCTTTCCTGAGTTCGTTGATTTGAATGCTAATTTTATCAAGAAATACCCTTACAGACATACCAGGAAATGATGTTTAGCCAAATACCAAGGCACCCTGTGATCCAGTCAAGTTGGCACATGTAATTAACCAGCGCAAGTCCCCCCACTTTATGAAGTTGGCACCCACATGCATCTCCTTAAACCATACTTAATATCCAAATAAAGGCATTAACAAGATCATAATTCTGTGTAACATGATATGACTATCCTACAACTGAAAATGCACTAAACTCTTCCCCAGAAGAAGAGGTGAATTCCTTGAATGGTGTTTACTCTTTCTGAAATCCTACAACTTAACTACTATGATGTAAAATTAGCAATATTAAATAAATAAATAAATAAATAAATAAAATTAGCAGTATTTAAATACTGCTATAAAGCTAATATATCTTATTTTACATAAGAGCGTAAGAAAACAAAGATACATACATACACAAAAATGTATTCATGACATAATGGAGGAAACACTCATGACAATTACAGTCCTTGTTTCTGTAACTGGTCATGTGGTCATAGCTGATATTTATAACTACCCTTTTTCTACCCATTCTGCATTCCCTTTACCTTCAGCAAACACCTCAGCTGATCATGGTTCTTTACCTAGTGAGGTGACCCAAACTTTTTTCCTAAAAGTCTGGGTCATTAGTAGTTCTGGCTGGATTGGGTTGTTGTAGTTTTTCATTGACCTTAATCACTGGACTAGGTAATACTAAGAGATGCCCTAGGGGATCTCCTGTATTCCAGATATACTCTTCCTTATTTCCATGGTGGGGTAGCAGTCCAGTTTCTCCAGCCAAAACAGTAACTCCTCATCTGCCTGTTGATTTCAAGATGTGGGAAGTCCAAATTGGCTGGATGGCACTTCTAGATCAATGAAATCATTGCTGTATCTCTTGTTGGAAGTGTCCTCTCTGTGGAACTAAGATCTCTAGGCTGGTAGAACATAGGATTGTGGGAACAAAAAGCAAAAACTTTTCCAGTGGGTCACCAGGGGTAAGAGTAAGCAGTGCTGTTCTTATTTCCACACCTTGTTTCCTGGATCTGTGAACACTGGCTGCGTGAGAAATAGCAGCATATATTGACTGAGAGCACATGTAGCCTTCTGCGGAACTTTGCTTCAGCCCTGCAAGGTATCACCACCAAGCTGGCACTGTAACTGAATCTTCAAAAGGCAATTCTGATTTTAATGTTCTTTGAAGCCAGCTGCTTTGGGGTAAGATCAGTGAATTCCATGAGTGTGGACCCACTGTGAGATTCCTTTTATTGTGAAATGATTTCCTTAATCAGAAACAGTGCTATCTAGAATACCATGATGATTGATAAGGCATTCTGGAAGTCCATGGGTGGTAGTTTGGGGAGAAGCGTTGCATGCAGGGAAGGCAAATCTGTATCCAGAGTGTCTATTCCAGTAAGAACAAAACACTGTCCCTTCCATGATATAATTAACCTGCCACAGGGTAGCTGGCTGATCACCTCAGGGAATGGTGCCATATAGAGGACTCAGTGTTGGTCTCTGCTGCTAACAGGTTAGGCACTCAGTGGCGGACTTAGCCAGGTCAGCCTTGGTGAGTGGAAGGCCATGTTGCTGAGCCCATGCATAACCTCCATCCCTGCCACTATGGCCCATTGTGCAATGACAGTGGTGACTGGGGAAAGAGACTTACTGGTGTTCACAGAGTAGCTCATTCTGTCCATTTGATTATTAAAATCTTCCTCTGCTGAGGTCACCCTTTGGTAAGTATTTACATGGGACACAAATATCTTCTTCTGCCCATTCAGAGAGGTCTATCCACATACTTCTTCCACAAATTCCTTTGTCACCAATGATCTAATCTTATTCCTTCTAAGTCTCTGGCCATCCAGCCAAACCATGGACCACAGCCCATGTATCAGTATATAATCACATATCTGGTCTTTTGTCCTTCCAAGCAAAGTGAACTACGTGCACTGCCCAAAGTTCTGCCCCCTGGGAGGATTTCCCTTCACCACTGACCTTTAGGTTGTAGTGCTGGAATTGTCCACTTTCAGGTGGTGCCAATATATCATGTAGAACCATCTATAATCCAGGCCTGAATTTCATATTCTCTGTCAACTGATCATAGGGAAACTCCCATGAGGCCATGCAGACTGGAAGAGAGAAGGTAAAGTGGCAGGAATGGAGATGGTGGGTACTTGGGCTACTTCTTCATGTAACGCATTTGTGCCTTCAGAGCCTGCTTGGGCCTGATCACATATACACCACTTCTATTTGATATTGGTACACCCAACTTTATGACTTCCTCTGTCAGATAACACTGAGTTCATGATGGGAAGCTCAGGTTGCATGGTAACCTGGTGGTCCATGGTTAAGCAGTCAGTCTCAACTAAGCCCCAGTAGTTGGCCAAAAGCTGTTTCTAAAAAGGAGAGAAGTTATCCATGGAAGGCTGTAGGATTTTCTTTCAAAGTCCTAAGAATTGTCACTGCAATTCATGAGGGCCTGCCAGCAGCTCACAACAGCATCCTGATTTGTCACGGACACTTCAAGCACCATTAGAACTGCCAGATCATATGGCCCAAGTGGCAGAGCAGCCTGCACAGCAGCCTGGACCTGCTGCAGAGCCTTCTCTTGTTTTGGGACCCACTCAAAACTAGAAGCTTTCAGGTGATTCAGTAAGTGGGTTATAGTAACACACCCACGTGAAGAACGTGTTGCCTTCAAAATCCAAAGAAGCCCACTAGGCATTATGCCTCTTTCTTGGTTATAGGAGGGGCCAGATGTAACAATTTACCCTTCACATTTGAAGGGATATTTTCATATGCCCCACACCACTGGATCCTTAAATATTTCATGGAGGGAGAAGGCCCCTGAATATTAGATTTATATGCTACCTTCTGGTATGCAAATATATTACCAGTAGGTCTAGAGTAGTTGCTACTTCTTGCTCACTTGGTCCAATCAGCACAATGCCATCAATATAATGGAGCAGTGTGATATTTTGTAGAAGAGAAAGGTAATCGGGATCCCTATGAACTAAATTATGACGTAGTGCTGGATATACCTCTGAGGTAGGACAATAAAGGTATAATCCTGGCCTTTCCAGCTGAAAGCAAAGTGCTTCTGGTGGGTATTATGTACAGGGATAGAGAAAAAGGCATTTGCCAGATCAATAGCTACAGGCCAAGTACCAGACATGCATTAAATTTGCTCAGCAGTGAAACCACATCTGTACAACTGTAATTCAGTTCATCACATGATCAAATTTACATTAATCCACTGTCATTCTCCAAGATCTACCTGTCTTCTGCATAGACCAAATAGGAAAGTTGAATTGGGATGTGGTGGGAATCATCAGCCCTGCATCCTTCAAGTCCTTGATGGTAGCACTAGTTTTACTAATCCCTTTAGGAATGAGGTATTGCTTTTGATTTACTATTTTACTATTTTTCTTAAATAGAGTCAGTTCTAGTGATTTCCACTTAGCTTTTCCCACCATAGTTGCCCTTGCTCCACAGGTCAGGGTACGAGTGTGGGGATTCTGCCAGTGCTGAGTGTACATATTTCAACTTTGGAATCTGGAACTGAAGGAAAAAAAATCACAGGATGGTTTCGGGGACCCACTGAGCCCATGGTGAGAGGGACCTGTGCTAAAATTCCATCACCTTAACTCTGTAAATATCCTACTTTGACTGGTAGTCATGATGTTTGGGTCTCCTGGAATTAATGTCAATTTGGAGGGTGTTCCTGAAAGGTCTGATGATTTTCTTTTCTCCACTGCACATATACCCTGGGGATCCCTCTAGGGAAGGCTGGGAGAAAGATTAGCAGTATCAGTTTTTGGTATATGCCAAGGTCCTTCCTCAAGGGCAATGAAGACTTTCCTTCCTTCGAGGGGTTCTAGTTTATAAGCAAATCTGGGACTTGACTGAGGGACCATGTCCTCTGTTTTTATGATTCAGGTTGGACTTTTATTCGCTTGACTTAGAACTTTTCTGCTGATACAGATCAAGTAAGAATTTAGTAAACTTCTTACCTAGTTTATTTCTAGGAACAGCAAGATCAAGTAGTCAATGCCGTAGATCTGCATGAATCAGACTATTCTGATTTCTGCTTTGATTCTGCTGTCCGTTATGGTTATCACACCTACCTTGCTATTTGGCTCTTGAGTGCTGCCACTTATATCCTGCCACTTCAGGGTCCAATTACTCCCACTGAATTTTGGTTTCCCAATTAAGTGGCTGCAGTTCCCACTGTAAGGTCTGGCCTACAGAGAAGACTAATCATGGAGCCCTTCAAGGATTCTGGGACTTCCCTCAGAAACTTATTTCTTATTTCTCTCACAGTCTCGGTGAAAGTAGGTCTCTGCACCCTCCCAGTGTGGGTGAGTAGGTCCTAAATGACAAATCCACTATAATGTTGCAATCTCTCTGCCTTTAAATCTCTTCGATGTTAAATCAAACAGGTCAGGCATGTCTAATTCACTCATCATGAGCCACCTTTTCATCTATGTTTTAGCCAAACAAACAAACTTTTAGGGACCTTTCTAACTCCCCGAGTTGCAACATTAGATGTAGAATCTCTGCTTAGTGAGCCCATATCCATAAATTTGGCCCAAACTAACTTTATGGTCCTTCCACCATTATTCCACATCCTTAGTATCCATTCCTATGAAATGTTTCTCTCATTTCTAAATGCATAAATTAGAAAACTCAACTCTTTTGTAATATAATACACTTCCTCTCTTCTCCATAAGGAAGAAGTAAAGAAAAGTGGTGGAGGGGGTTACTGACGAGAATCAACATTGCCTTGCATAGCAACTGCCTTAGAGGAGGCCATTACAGCTTCCTGGGACAATGCAGAGTTAATCCCCTCAGAAGTGGAAAGGCCTATACCACAAATGGTGGGGAGGTGTATTCCACTGGCAGAGAGGGACCATCGGAATTTAGGAGCCCAATGTCCCTGGCTTCATCAGGGTCTTCCTACATGTCCCCACCTCCCCCCACCCTCCCACCCCCCATTTACAGGATCCCATTCTTTCCCAGTCAATGCCCTCACTTCAATTGTAGACTCCCTGAGAGTCTGAGTGTCGAACTTGTGTTATAATTCAACCAGTCACCGCAGGAAGTTCTACATTTTATTTTAAACAATTTCAGTCCTGCAGCTACAGGAATTCCTGAAGGGTTCCCTTCATGGCACACATAAAAGGTCTTAGGTCATTTATGTGGTGCTTGAGCCGGGGATTTAATCCCTGAGCTCACCTGTAATCAGCATATAACTTACATCAATTAGCAGGTTTATTGTATAGTGTCTTTATCAAAATATCAAAACTGGTTCAGAGTATGGCCCAGGTTCGCTTCAGGCCTTACTTGCCGGAACCACAGGGAAACTTGCATTTCTTATTCAGTCATTGAAAAATTCCATTTTGTTTATCCTTTAGAAAGAAAACTGCAGAAAGGGACTGGAATGAGGAAATGGAAAGCTGACCAGAGGCTCGACAGCTTCTTGTTCCTGACACTGGTCTGGGCATGCTTGCACTGGAAGACAGGTACCGATACTATAAGAACAGTAGCTCCAGTGGGGAGGTGGGTCAGAGTGAGTTTCAGAAGAAGGCACTGAAGTGATAGGAAATGACCAGATACAGATAAGTGAACAGACTTGAGAGATGAAGGAAAGAGTTTGCAAGAACTCCAGCCGTTTAGCCTTGCATCACTGTTCCCCCTATCTATTAAATGTTGCTTGCTCTGGCTGCTCTTGACAGTGAGGTTCCATCCAGCTCAGCCAGCCACTCCTGAACTTGGTGTTGCTGTTGGCTGACACTTGTATTTGTCACTGCATCTCTCTGTCTCACAGGTGAACATCTTCTGGGGTATCTGTTCAGCTCACAAGCCAGTACAGTAAATTCCCCATTCTAGGAGTAGACCCCTCTCCCCCATATGGTCCACAGGTAGTCAGGAATTGCTGACAGATCCTGGCTGTGGCTGACTGCTGCAGGGGTAGGTCTCTGGGAATTTGTAGTCATGACCATGAGAGATGGCCATCTTCTACCTACCATGAACACAGATAAAAAAAAAAGGCCAGTCTGCAGAGAGAAAAAAACAGTTTTCTCCTTGCTTCCAGTCTGGGCTTTTCCCTTGAGCATCTGTTACACATTTTATCTCTGTCCCTCACTTGGCTACTGTCACATCCGGGCTTGCATTGACATTACTCTTCTGTACAATATTGCTTTTCTTCCCAAGTGTATTTATTCTAAAGGCTTTCGATTCCATGAGTTAGCACTAGATCTTATTTACAATCACGGGTCAAATAGAGTCCCCTAGATTGGTACAAATGCCATTATCTGAGCACACAAAAGTAGTGCTAGAGCAGAGAGCAGAGGAGCTGTGATGCCCGGGATTTGATAAATACTCTTCATTTTACCAAAGGGGCCCATTATCCTCCCATTCACAGGTTTTGGGTTTCACCGGGTATGTGTTTATCCCCTCTGCCTTTGTTCTGTTCTGGTCTTTGTGAATGCCCATGCTCTTGCACTTTCTGTGGGAGCTCTGTTGCCAAGAAACAAGGAAAGGCCAAAACTCTCTATCTGAAACTCAGTGTTAATAAGAAAAGGGGAAAGGAAAGTTGGCAGATATCAGGTTGCTTTGGGCCTGCTTAAATCTATACCAGAAGTGATGTTTTGACAGCAACAAGAAGATCAAGGAAATTGGGAAGGTGCAGCAGTGACTAGGATAGTGAGGTTATTCTGTGCCAGGAGTTTTACAGTTGCCAGAGTGAAACTGGTGCGCAGTCTTTGACCTCAAAACAGACTCAGTCCTATGTCATAGTGGTTTTGATTCAAGCAGAGGCTTTGAATCACAATGAAGAATGGTTTGGGAACATTGGAATTTGACACATGCACTTAATACCAGGATAATGAATGTAAAGTTTTTAAGTTATTACAGTATTTAAATCTAGAATTATTTGAGGTGGAAATCAGGCTATCGGATCCATCTGTATCATTGGTATCCAACTAAATACATTAATATGCCATTTTTCTAAAATTTTTAAGATTATTAAAACAAATTCTATTTGTGGTTTTTGTTGTTGTTTTGTTTTTCTTGGTAGAATTACCTTCTCACTAGCTATCACCCTGCTTTATACAGTGTGTGTTAAATAAGTACTTGCATCTCTGTGTGAATGAATATCTAAATGCTAATTTAGAAAAGTACTTCTCCAATTTAAATGTGCCTTAGAATCACCTAGTGATCTGGTTAAAATGCAGATTCTGATTCATTTAGTAGGCCTGGGTGGGACCTACTCTACTGGTCCATGGACTGTATTTTAAATAGCAAGAATTTAGAAGACTGGGTAGAAAGAGCTTCATCCAGATGGACTCCTTTTGGTGTTTTTCCTTTTGTGTCCAAGTCAGTGGTAAGGTGAGTTAAGCAGTGAATGCACATGACACTCTGGATAGCAGTTCTGCTCTTGATCCTGTCACTAAATATGACTTTGGGCAGATCACTCACCCTATTAGATTTCAATTTTCAGTCTTATAAAATGAGGGAATTGGGCTGAATTATGCTTCAAGCTGTCCTGAGGAAACTTATAGCTCTACAGAGATACCTCAGGGATCCCCCAAGAAAAGTATGGGGCTAGTATAGGGAGGAAGAGGAGCAGTAAAGGCAATGGAGAGAGAACCATTATTTAGAAAGATAGGAAAACAACTAAGAATGTGTCCCGTCACTAAGAAGGTGACTTTAAGAAAGATGCAGTGGTGGATCATGTCAAATGCTTTTGTTTAATTATCATTCAACACAGTATTGAAGGCCAGTATGGTTCCCACTTCTGGGATTTTAAAGCACTCATTATTTTAAAGAAGTCCGAAAATTAATTCTGGACTTCTTACTGGTGGGATCTAGAGGTCTTATGATCATGCTTCATGGCAAAGGGGGAGGGGGAAAGGGAGGGAAATACCAACTGAACAAGTCAGCAGACACCAAAGCTATCCTACTGTCCCTGGGAACGGATCCACTCTCCCTCCTTCCCTCTGGTTTCCCAGTGGATCTTTGTTCCCAATGCCTCCTTGGGAACAGGGAGATGACTAATTCATTCAACCACCACTCTTGGGCAGAGCTCCAAGGGGTGCTGATCACCCAGGTCTGACCTGGGTGAGGCATACATGCTGAGATGGCTTTATGCCTCTATTTCCAGGAAAGAGAGAAGGGGAGGGAGAAAGGAAATTTTCCAGTGACATGTATTTATAGTTCAAAATCATTTTTCTCTCATCTGAAAGAACTGATTAGAATCACCTGTAGTGCTTTAACAACATACCTGTCTACCTACATCTGATTTAATTGGTTTGAGGAGGGACTCCGGTGGCATGTCTGTTTTTAAAGTTCCCCTGGTGACTCTAATACACAACCAGGGATGAGAACTGGTTTACCCCCAAGGCTCAGCATTTCCCCTCTTCTTTCAGTGAGTCTCTGGGCAACTTGCCCTGAATCTAGAACTTCCAGGTAAGAAGCCTGTGATTGATGTGGATTATTTAAAGGCCATCTTGATCTGAGTAGAATATTTAACTTTCTGTTCAAAAGTGATGTGTTCCCAGGCTCCTGCAGTGTTTCAGCCCCTGTAGCCTCAGGTGAGCAGATGGTTTTGTTGGGGGGACTCCAAGACAGATCAATGGTTTTTAGGTAGCAGAGGCTTCAAATTGGTGTTCCAGGGACCCAGCTGTGCCTCCCCTAACTTCAGCATACATGGTACGTTTAACTAGGCATAAGCTCCCTGGATGGCAGGGATTGCATCTGTCCCAATGTGCCAGACAGTGGGCAAATGTGCTGGAAACTTGCTACTATAATTTTTCCCTTAGGAGTAGAATTCAGAGCCATATCTCATGGACCCTGAGACAGGTTCCACAGTGGGGCTCAAGCATTGTATACTATGTCCTCATTCAACTGTGGTATTCTCTCTTTTCCTAATACCTTATCTCTCCTCACGGTTTTGAAGGGAATCAGAATATACCACCCCAAAATATGCCAGTTTGGCATAAAAGTTATTTTGAGCTAAAGACATTTGAGATTCAACAGATGTAGAAAGAAACCTTTCTGGAGCTTCTTTCATCCAACTAAAAGCAGAAATTCCTGAGAAATAAGAACCCCCATCAGTCCCCTCTCCTGAGGAAGATGAAAAGTCGGCACTAAGATGAACCCGCACGAAAAATTTTGCTGGGATAACCTTTATCGTCCATTAACTGCCTTTTTATATTTACTTTCCCATAGTTTGCAATCTCCTGAAGCCCCCAAAACCTTTTCCTTTGTCTTGTTACATCTCTACATTTCATCGTTCTTTGTTATAATTGATGTATAAGCTTTCAGGCCTATCCACTTCCTTGGTTCTTCACATCTTTTCTAAGAAGGCCCTCATGTTACATAAAAATCAACATCAAATGAAATTTGCATGTCTCTTCTGTTAATGTGTCTTTTGTCAGTCTACTTCTCAGGACTCCAGTCAATGAACCTAAGAAGGTAGAGGAAAAAGACTTTTTTCTTCCTCTACAGTTTCAACTATGACTACCATCAGCTCTCAGATCTTTTGGTCCCTCCCAGTTTTTGACTTATGACCTGTTGGAAAGCTATACCTGTATAGTTCATGGGCTTCCTCAAAACTCAACATTTACAAAACCAAACTCACTGTCTATTTCTCAAAGCATTCTCCTTTTCTCACCATTCTTGTCTCAGTTGTCAATAGCATCTCTATGTACCCCATCAATTGGGCTAAACTTATCTGTCACCTACTATGTGCTATTCATTGTTCCAGCCACTGTACATACAATGATGAATAAGCTAGACAAGGGCCTGCTTTTAAGGATCTTGCAGTTTTGTGGGGAGAGAGGTGATAGTGAAGAGATAATTCTACTTTCAGGCAACAGGCAGGCTATGAAGAGAGAAAAGGCATGGGAGAGAGTGTGATGGGGAGGCTACTTTAGGAAGTGTGGTCAGAGAGAGTCTCTCAGAGGACTACTTGAATGATAAGGGCCATGGAAAGTAGGGGTAAGGAAACTGCAAGTGCCTGGCCCCTGAGACTGTTTGAAAAAGTCTGAGGGACCATTGTCTGGAGAGAAGTGGGTCTAGGAAAGATGAAGGGAGCTGTATTGTAGAACATGGTAGACAGGTTGGATTTAATTGTGTTTTATTTAGTCCAACTCCTTTATCTACACCTTCCTTTTCACTCTCCTAGCCACACTCCTTGTCAGGATCTTGTTATACTTCATCTGGAGTATTTACCTTCTCAGCTTTTCTAACTCTTCCTCCTCCTCAGGCTCCTTGGGTAGCTCTTTTCTTTCTTGCCTCACCTCTTAACTCTCAGCAGACCCCAAGCTTCTCTTCTTTCTTTTCCTGGGGTGCCACCCTAGGCCAGCATACCCCAGCTTCTGTTTTGGCCCTGAGGAGGAGTGTGTCTGGTTAATCATCTTTCTTGGATCTTGGCATATTATTGTAATAAGAACTGGCAAGTCCCTCCTTTGATAGAAGGGTTGATTTCCTCTTTATCTCACTTTCATTCCTCTCCCCCACCCCCAATTTAATTGTATTTTTTAAAAAGTAGACATGTTCTTTTGAAGCGGGCATTTTTTATTTGTGTACATTTCTTTTAAAAATTGTAAATGATATTATGTTTTTTATTTCATTCTCTTTCTTGATTTTTCATTAAGCATTGTGTTTTTAAGACCTGTCTATGGGACTATGTATTTCCAATCTGTTGCACGTAAGAAGTGATAGTATTTCATGGTGTACACATTATTCAAAGTGGGCTGGGCTATGTTGAGGTGACAATGCCAAAATCACAGTGACTTAACACATAAAAGTGTGTTTCTCATGAATGAAGAATCCCCTGTGGGTCTGGCAATTTGTCCGGGCAGCTCTTTGAAGCTGTGATTCAGGGATCCTCACCACTTGCATTTCATAGCTATGGCACTAGGAACATCCCTCCTAGGGTTGCTGAGGCAGGGAAGGAGAGAGCATGGAAAATTCATACCCACTAGTATGTTCTTCAGATTGGAACACATGTCACTGCCACTCACAGCACATTGACAAAAACTTATATAACCCCAGTCAACTGTGTTGCAGCTGGGAAATATAAGGTGCACATGGGTAGTCTGTGAGCTGTAAGTGTCTGATGCAGTGAACATCTACCATATTTTATCTATATACTGTCCTAGGGGTGGGCATCCATCTCTTAACCACCACAAACAATGCCGCAGTGATTATCTTTGGTTTATAGCCACATAAACTGAGGTGAGAATTTCTCCAGGATGTTGTGGTCACTTGAAGGCTGACCCCCCAAAAGATGTATCCACATCCTAGCCCTCAGAACCTGTGAATATGAACTTATTTGGAAAAAAAAGAACTTGCAAATATACTTATTAAAGAGCTCAAGATGAGATCATCCTGGATTACAGAGGTAGGTATGCCCCAGATCAATGAAAATATCCCTGTAAGAGATAGAAGGGAAGAAGACACCAGACAAAGAGGAGAAGGCCATGTAAAGACAGAGGCAGATCTTGGAGTGATGCAAGCCACAGCCAAACACCTGGAGCCCCCAGAACCTGAAAGAGACAAGAAGGATTCTCCTACTACATCCTTTAGAGGAAGAGCACAACCATGATTTTGGACTTCTGGCCTTCAGAACTGTGAGAAAATAAATTTCATTGTGCTAAGTCACTAATTTTGTGTTGCTTTTTAAGGTAGCCCTAGGAAACTAACACAGATTTTGTGGCCTAGAAGTAGGATGATGCTATAACAAATACCTAAAATAGTGGGAATGGCTGTGGAATTGGGTAATGAACAGAGGCTAGAAGAATTTTGAGGCTCATTATAAATAAAGTCTAGATTCTGGTGAGAAACTCACAAGGACATGAGCAAGACAGTGGAGAAAGCATCTGTGGTCTTAGCAGATACATATATTACCATGTATAGAATACCATTAGGAAAATGGACATTAAAGGTACTTCAGGCACAAGCTCTGAAAAAAATGAGGAACATGTATTGGAAATGGGAGCAAAGGTTATCCTTGTTGTATAGTGGTAGAAAACTTGGTCAACATGTGTTTTCTTTGTTACATGGAAAGCAGAATTTCTAAACTATGAGCTTGGATATTTAACTGAGGAGATTTCTAAGCCAAGTGTTGAAGGTGCAGCCTGTTTTCCCCTTGCTCTTTATGGTAAAATGTGAGAGGAAGGATAAGCTGAGGAAGGAACTATTAAGTAAAAAGGAACTAGCACTTTGATTGGGGAGACTCTCAGTCTACCTGGACTATAAGGGACGCTAAAATTAGGAAATTCGCTATTAGAAAGTGTGCTCTAGAGGGAAGGCTAAGGGTGGTGGTTGAACAAACTTTTGCTGAAGAAATTAGCCATGTGACCCATGGACTCACTGGATTATCACAGCAGAAGCTAGGGATAGAGATAGTGTTAAGCAGGAAAGATCTGTTTTTCTTGACAGACAAGAACCCTCTTGTCCAATGGCAAGAACCCATGTGACAGGTACTAAGACCCACAAGGCTTTTGGGGATGTTAGATCAGAGAAGCACTACCAGCTTGGACTGAAAAGAACAGAGATGGGATGAAATGAGAGAAGTCTCCCAGATTTCCAAAATTCTACAGGACAGATGAAATTGGCTGAAAGAACTACCTGACTACAAAAACTTGCAACCCTTCAAGAAAAAGGAAGACTGACTCTGAGATGCCATTGTAGGCCCAGAGGACAGGGCCACCAGGGGGCCAGAGGGTGGGATCACTGTAGGCCCAGAGGACAGCATTCTCATGGGCCCAGGCATTGAGTCATGGAGGATTATTCTCAGGCTTGCAATTGAAAATGAAATTTGCCCTGTTAGGTTTTGACTTTCTTGGGACCAGTGGCCTCTTTATTCTTTTCATTTTTTTCCCTTTCGAAATGGGAATGTTTATCCTGTAACTGTTCGACATTGTATTTTAGAACCAGATAACCTGTTTTATAGTTTCACTTATCCACAGGTGGAGAGGAATTTTGCCCCAGGATGAACCATACTTCCACTTTTACCCATACCTGATTTAGATGATGAGATTTGGAACTTTTCCAGTTGATGATACTTAGATGAGATTTTGAACTTGAAGTTAATGGTGGACTGGGTTAAAATTTTGGGAGATGTTGGGATTGGGATGCTGAATATATTTTGCATGTGGGAAGGACCAACACTTGGGAGTATCAGAGAGTAAACTATACTGGGTTGAGTAACGCCCGCCCCCCCCCACCAGATCATACCTACCTGGAACCTGCGAATGTGATGTATTTGGAAATAGAGTCTTTGTAGTATATGTATATGTATATTTAGCATATGTAGTCAAATTAAGACAAGGTCATACAGGATTAGGGTGAGCTTTAAATCCATTGACTGGTATCTTTAGAAGAGACAAAAGAAGAAAAGACACAGAAAAAGAGAAGACATGAAGACAGAAGCAGAGATGAAAATTATGCAGCCAAGGAACACTTGGAGCTATCAGACTCTGAAACAGACAAGGAAGGGTTCCCCACTGTAGCCTCTGAAGGGAATGAGGTCCTACTGATCTCTTGATTTAGACTCCTGAATTCTGGAACTGTGAGAGAATAAAGTTTTGTTGTTTTAAGCCACCAAGTTTAGGGTGATTTGTTAAGGCAGCCCTAAGAAACTAATACAGGTGTTGACCCAGAAGTACATTCATACTTTATTCGATCATCTGCCAGAATGTTCTCCATACTACTTGTATACTCCCACCAACAGTATATAGAAATTTCTTCATTTCTGGGACACCTGGGTGTCTCAATCGGTTAAGCGTCCAGCTCAGGTCATGTTCCTGGGGTCCTGGAATTGAGCCCCGCAACAGGCTCCCTGATCCACAGAGAGTCTGTTTCTCCCTTTCCTCTGCCTGCCGCCCTGCTTACTGTGCTCTTGCTCTCTATATCTAATAAATAAATAAATAAATAGTCTTTTAAAAAAAAGAAATTCCTATATTTCTGCCAACATTTAGCATCATCCAGCTTTTAAATTTTAACTAGCCATATATGCATAAAGCAGTATCTTATCATTCCTTCAATTTTCCATTTCCCTTATTACCCTTATTTTGAGTATCTTCATGGTATGCTTATTAGTGTTTGGGATTTTATCTTTCAGAAATTGCCTATTCATAGATTTTGTTGATTTTTCTACTGAGATTGCTTACTGACCTTCAGAAATTTCATATATATTCTACTCAACAGTCCCTCATTGGTTTTAGACATTGCAAATATCTTTTTTTTATATTTAATTTTATTTTTATTCTTTGCCCAAGGGGTACAGGTCTGTGAATCATCAGGCTTACATCTTTCATAGCACTCACCAAAGCACAAACCCTCCCCAATATCCATAACCCATCCACCCTATCCCTACCCTCCCACCCCCCAGTAACCCTCAGTTTGTTTTGTGAGATCAGGAGTCTTTTATGGTTTGTGTCCTTCCCCATCCCATCTCGTTTCATTATTTTTCCCTCCCTACCCCCCACGACCCCCCACCCTGCCCCTCAAGTTCCTCATATCAGAGAGATCATATGATAATTGTCTTTCTCTGATTGACTTATTTCGCTCAGCATAATACCCTCCAGTTCCATCCATGTCGTTGCGAATGGCAAGATTTCGTTTCTTTTGATAGCTGCATAATATTCCATTGTATATATATACCACATCTTCTTTATCCATTCATCTGTTGATGGACATCTAGGTTCTTTCCATAGTTTGGCTATTGTGGACATTGCTGCTATAAACATTCGGGTGCACGTGCCCCTGAGGATCACTACCTTTGTGTCTTTAGGATAAATACCCAGTAGTGCGATTGCTGGGTCGTAGGGTAGCTCCATTTTCAACTTTTTGAGGAATCTCCATACTGTTTTCCAGAGTGGCTGCACCAGCTTGCATTCCCACCAACAGTGTAGGAGGGTTCCCCTTTCTCCACAACCTCGCCAACATCTGTTGTTTCCTGACTTGTTGATTTTAGACATTCTGACTGGTGTAAGGTGGTATCTCACTGTGGTTTTGATTTGTATTTCTCTGATGCCGAGTGATGCTGAGCTAGACATTGCAAATATCTTTGTCCACTTTTTTAGCTGTCCTTGAACAGAAGTTTTAAATTTGTTGCATTTTCTCTTTGTTTGTCTGTACCATGCCAAACACCACTAAACCCTTTTACTGGCTTTGTTGTAGTTTGCTAAGTGATGTGATAATGTCTGTTAGATGACTTATTCTCTGTTCACTTGCTCTTCAGCTGTTCTACATTATTTTTTTCTGAACCTAGTCAACTGTGCAATCATGTGTTTAGCAAAAATCAGGGCCGGAAATGGCAGGCCTTATGTTATAACAGAAAAACTGCAACTAATCAGGAACATTTGAGACTTCAGCACATTTCCTTAGTCAGGCTGTTCACATGTGGATGTGATGTGGGGTCGGGCCAGAAGTTACATCCCTTTTACCTTGTGGCTCTCTTCAGGGAGCTGCTGAGACATATGAGGGCAAGTAGCAAACGGCTCTTTAGCCAGTACTGTGAGAGCAGGTGGGTCTAATTTCATGGGGGTATTTTGAGGGGTGAGTGTTCACTGAATCATACAATGTGAGACCTGGAAAGGACCTTTGGGATCATCCAGTTCTACCCCCTCATTTTATTGTTGTAGGAACTGAGACCTGGGGAAATAAAGGGGTTTGTCCAAGTCATTGGGCTGTCAGTGAATTGCTGAAACTAGAACACAGATCTCTTGACTCCTATTTTGTGTATATCCATTTTTCTGCCTTCCCCAAGAGGATGTCAGAAGTATTTATTTATTTATTCATTTATTTATTTATTTATTATTTTTGGAAGGCTCTGGATCAAAGCTGGGACTTAATCCAGGAAATCAGATGCCTCCAGAATTTGGATCCACTCTACCTCTCCAACCTCACCCCTTGCCATTCTAGGGTAGTCTCTGTCTCATTCCTCCAGTGTTCATGCTCTACTCAGCTCTGAGCCTTTGCTCATGCTGCAGTCATGCACCAACATGCCTAGCATTCCCTTCCCTCATCGTACCTTTCAAGTGCTTTTCATAGGAGTTTCAGTCCTACTTCCTCCATGCCACTGCCAGCCAACATTGTTCTTTCTCACTTCTTTAGATTTTCCTAACGAGTGCAGTCTACACAAATACAATGATATGTTGCTTTTTTCTACATTGTTCCTGTTGTACAACTCACTGAGCAAGTCATTCAATGTCTCTGTGCCTCATGTAGTTTATTCATACACACAAAAAGAAGAGTTGATCAAGATCATTTCTGAGGACACTTCTATATCTAACACTCTATGTCTCCCTAAGATTTCAAACTACTGAAGCAAAGGGACTCTGCCTTATGTTTCTCTTCTAATTGCCTTAATCTAGTGCTTCTCAACTGGGGACAATTTTGCTCTCCAGGAGACATTTCGTATTTGGGGCTATTTTTGGTTTTCACACTGGAGGAGGGAGGTTCTACTGGCATCTAATGTATAGAGGCCAGGGATGCTGCTGCTAAACATTCTACAATGCACAGGACAGCAACCCCCTCCCCCCAAATGGATTACCTAGCTCAACAGTTGAGGCAAAGTTGAGAAATTTTACCTTATTAGTCTCAAACCCAACACCATAGACACACCTTGTTTTATCCGTCAAAGACAAATGCCTTTATAAAAGGGATCCTTTCGGATATGGAGCTGCCCTTGGGGTAGGGGAGAAGAAAAAGAAGTGAGCACCTATGCAAAACTAATGCTAAGTGAGAGGAGAGAATCTAATTTTCCTTTGTGAAGAGGGAGAGGAGAGACTACAGTAGGAAGGAAATGTTGGATGGATGAAAACTGCAAGCTGAGAAGTCATTTACTTTGTAGGAGGTGTTGATTTAAATAGCTTATCTTCTAGACATCTCTGGGGGACTACATGCAATTGTGGTAAATAGTGGTAATGATAATATTGGAACACATGAAGGAAACTTCTGGGAGCTATAATTTATATTGTCAAGAAGACATGTGTTTATAATATCCTCATTCTTACCTTCCCCTGAAACAAAGTCTGACTGATGAAAGGAGCTTTAATTTATAGATGAGGCAAGGAAGTTGGTTCCAGGGACTCTGAACTGTGACATCTAAACAAATCACAGCCTCTCTTTCTAGACCCTTACTCAGGGTTTTCTGGGGTTAGGGATGATGAATGACTATTGGTTTTGGTGACACCTCCCAGCCTTTGCCTTGGATGTGTTCCCCAAATTCTCCCTCATCATACCATGTTTCTTTCTTTTTAGGTTGCAACATACAAGGAAGCCAAATAATTATTTCTTTGTCATCCATGCCCCTCGCTCTCCATTATTAAATAAATGTAATAAGAAACATCCTAGATATATAAAACAGAAAGCTCCTCAGGAAGTTGGGTTGTGGGGGGCAGGGAATCCTTGACCTAAAAACTCTTGAGAGGGACCTCATTCTTTTCAATCTTGTATCTCAAACACTTGGCAGGAGATTGCGTTATTAGTTCTGCTGGCTTCCAGAGGTATCTGGCAAGGTTTCTGTTTAGATTTTGCTTGGAAAAGAAATGCTTAAGTTAAACATTAAAATTCATGAGAATATTTCAGTTCCTTATAAATTCTTCTGATCAGTCACTTCAAGTGAGGTGTCGTTTGTGGCTCCTCACTGAGGAAAAGCTCTCCTGAGGGGACTTCCAGCAGTTCATTTTGGGAGATTGCCAAGTCTATGCTCAAGTGCTATGCATTGTAAAACAAGGTTGAAAGATGTATGTTAGCAACATTCATGAAATATTTTTTTTATGGTTTAGTTTCCTCCCTGTTGTGCAGGATTATAAATTGTTCCATGGAAAAATGGGTGCTTCTCACCTAGTCATGCCTGAGTTTTGCTTTTCTTCCCCCAGGTTTTCTAATAAAAGAAAAATCAAACAAGGGAATGGAGGCACCTCTTTCTCTTTTTAAAACTTTCCTGTAAAGGTCTTTGGGGAAATATTCTGGGGCAAAGACTGTCAGTGTAATCAGTGCTGAGCTCTATGTAAAACAGTTGATAAATGTGTGTTGCGTCTGCTACCCTGTTGATAGTTTAGTTTTTTGTTTTGGGTTTTTTTTTTTTTTTGGAAGACAAATGCATGACTTGTTATAAAATGATCTGGAAAACACACAGGAAAGAGTTATGAAAAGACAAATCCTAGAAGTGTGACTGCACATTTTTGTGGCCCAATCATCATTTCTATTAGTCTGAAATTTGGGGTTTTGCATCCATTCTTCAAGGTTGCCTCTTTCACTTTTCTTCCCGCTTTTCCTGTACACCAAATAGCAACTGAGTGTAAGAAACTTGAATTACCACCATAAGGCCCTCTGAGATTAACACATGCATTGGTGGGCCCCCGTTTGGGATCTTTTCCCTCTTCCCCCTTTGGTGATTATTTTTAAAAGGTGATGCCAAGGAGAATGTGCAGCTGTTTGTTTGGTTTCTGGTTTTGCTTTCATAGGTCTTTCATGCTTACTTGGCTGGGTGCAGCTGAGACTGGTTTTACAAGAAGCTACCAATAAAGCTCAGAATGGGAAGAGATGAGTAAACTCTTACTCTGAAGGCAAGGTTTGTGGAAAGAAACAAAGGGAGATCCCCTTTACACTTTATGAGAATGCATAGTTTAGCAAGGCTCTGTTTAAAAGTGCTCCTGGTCCTGTATAGGAAGGCATGGCTCAGCTACTAGCTACCTTCTTGTACTAATTAGGAAATTGTTTTTGCTCACCAGTTGATTTTTGAGCAGCTCACTGTGATTCTGTTCTTTCTGTGAATATGAAGTATAATGATTTTGAAAATAACCTGAAGAAGCATGTGGTAGGCATTTTCTCACATGGGCCCTAAACCTCTGCACCTCTCCTTTCCATGTAGATGCTCTGTGTAATAAATATGTGGGACTATGGGGTGCCTGGGAGGCTCAGTTGGTCAAGTGTCTGACCTTTTTTTTTTAAGAAGGAATGAAACTATTTTTTCAGTGATCCAAGATTCATTGTTTATGCACCACACCCAGTGCTCCATGCAATACGTGCCCTCCTTAATACTCACCATGAGGCTCACCCATCTCGCCTCCCCTCCATAACCCTCAGTTTGTTTCTCAGAGTCCACAGTCTCTCATGGTTCATCTCTTCTGATTTACCCCAATTCACTTTTCCTTTCCTTCTCCTAATGTCCTCCATGTTATTCCTTATGCTCCACAAGTAAGTGAAACCATATGATAATTGACTTTCTCTGCTTGATTTATTTCACTCAGCATAATCTCCTCCAGACCCATCCATGTTGATACAAAAGTTGGGCAGTCATTCTTTCTGATGGCTGCATAATATTCCATTGTATATATGGACCACATATTCTTTATCCATTCATCTGTCGAAGGGCAAGTGTCTGACTTTTGATTTCGCTCAGGTTGTGATCTCAGAGTTGTGAGATTGAGCCCTGTGCCAGGCTGCATGCTTAGCAGGGAGTCTGTTTGGGATTCTTTCTCTCCCTCTGCCCATTCCCCACTCTCTCTCTCTAAAGTAAATAAATAAATAAATAGGACTCTGACGATGACAGATTTTACTTCTGTGTTAGGGTGTGTTATATGGCACAGGTGACTTTAAGGGAAATTATTTGGTTGGCCTGACCTAATTGCATGAAAGGTTTTGTTTTTTTTTTAAGGATTTTATTTATTTATTTAAGAGAGAGAAAGCATGAGCAGGGGGAGGAGCAGAAAGAGAAAGAAAAGCAGACTCCCCACTGAGCAGGGAGCCTCATGACCTGAACTGAAGGCAGACTCTTAATGGACTAAGCCACCCAGGTGCCCCAACATGAACCTTTTAAAAACAGGTTTTTTGTTTTTTGTTTTTTTGCTTGTGTTTCCCCAGCCAATTGCAGAAGAAAAAGGCAGAGGTTTGAAGCAGGGGACAGATCTGATGTGTCTTGACTGACCTAAGAGTGGAGGGGGCCACATCATAAAGAATGTGGGTGATCTCTGAGAGCTCAATGTGGCTCCCAGATGACAGACCTCAACCTACAGCCATAAGGAGGTGAATTCTGCCAAAAAGTAGAGAGCTTGGGAAAGGCCACAAAGCTCTGGGTGAGAGTATAGTTTCACCTGACACCTTGGTTTTAGCCAGATGAGTCCCTGAGCAAAGAATGTAGCCACACTGTGCCCAGACTGCTGACCTACAGAAATTGAGAGATAATAAATTTGTATTGTTTTCAGCCACTAGTTTTGGGGCTTAAACTTTCCGTTCCACACAACAATGGAAAACTAATATGAAGGAAGAAAAAGCCTTTGAGATGAGAAAGCGAAGTAAAACCAACATTCGTATGTTTGGTTTTAGAACACTTACTGTGATGGTTAGTTATATATTTCAGATTGACTAGACTATGGTGTCCAGTTAGTTGTTTGATCAAGCCCAAGGTAGATGTTGCTGTGAAGCTATGTTGTGGCTGCAGTTAACATTTATGCCCAGTTGACTTTAGGTAGAGGAGATTATCCTTCGTAATATGGGTGGCCTCACTGAATTAGTTGAAGGTCTTAAGAACAAAAACTGAGGTTTCCCAGAGAAGAAGGAATTCTGTAAGTGTACAGCATTGAAATCCCGCCTGAGTTATGGATTTCAGACTTGCCACCCCCTGCAATGCCATGAGCCAAATCCTAAAAATAAATCTTTGTATGTATCCTATTGGCTGTGTTTCTTTGGAGAACCTGAACTGATGCAGTCGTAAACTAAGGTGACTTTAAGTGCAACACAGATGGGCGAGATGAGCTGGGTGCTAATTTGAAGACAGCATGGGTGTCCATTGAAAGGCAGCAGCTCATATGCGGTGCCACAAATTGTAACTGGCCAACAGCACTGACCTAGTGCTGTCTGATCTTTTGATGTTTTTCAAAAGAAGCCAGAAATCCAGAATCTGACTCAAAATTGCCTGATTTCTAAATGTAGGTTACTAATTCAAAATCATATTTTTAAAAAACATTGAACCTACTGCAAGGAAACCATCAAACATCCAGAATATGGATTGTCCTATAAGACACACCATCCTGGTTTCTTCTATAAGTCTAAGTCATTAAAAAAAAAAAAAAAAAAAAGTCCAGGCCCAGAGACTATTGCAGATGAGAAAGATTAGAAGACACTTGGCAAACCTGATGACCAAATGCGATGAGTGTCTTTGGAATCCATTTTGAAGAAAATCACCTATAATAGACATCTTAGGGACAGTTGTAGAAGTTCAAGTATGGACTGTATATTAGATGATACTAGGGGTTTCTAGTTAACTTATTTGGGTTTGATAATTTGGTGTTGTGAATGGTGTTGTGAATATATAGGGAAGTTCTTAAATTGTCTTAGAGATACATGTTGAGATGCTTAGGCAGGAATGTCTGTAATTTACTTAAAATCACCGCCCCCCCATCCCTACCCCCCCACCCCCCACCACACAATGATTTAATCTAGATCCTGGGTATATGTGTGCTTAAAGCGGCTGAGTAGACTACACATAATATGTGGATGCCCCTGGGGTCCCAATTTGCAATTGCGACCTATACAATTGGATCAAAGAACTGCAAGTGATTTGCAGGTTAACTAGTCTTCCTAACGTGCTTCTATGATGGTGGTATGACCAGCCAATCATCGTGTATTTAGGTATGCCTCTCCCTCTAGACTCCCTGTTCTTGGGCTACAAAGGGAACTTATTGACCTATGTGTTCCTGGTGTTCCCGCATAAGTGAGAATTTCTGCTGAATGGATAAAGTCCAGGAAATCCATTAACACTAATCATAGCAAGATGATAATGATAGCAGCTAACATCAATCGAGCCTTTAAAATGTTCTAGTCTAAGAACGTCAAAACAAGCACATGAATTAGATGCTAATAGTGGTAGCAGTTTGTCCTCTTTTACTAGTGAGGAAGCTCCAATAGATGATTGGAAATTTGCTCCAGGCCACACAGCGAGAAGTTGAGGCCAAGCAGCCTGGCTCCAGGGGCCCCTTTGAAAATAATTCCCCTTCATGCTTCTGAAGTGTCCATAGCTGTCTGACATATAAAAGTTCACTACAATAAGTCTTGAAGCATTCTGCATTCTGTGTGGCAAACAGGGGAACTTCAGGAAGGACCGGCCACGGGAGAAGGAGGCTGCCCTGTGGCACCCGGTGCTCCTGAGCAGAGAAGTCCCTTCTATGGATTCCGTGCAGCAGAGACCCAGATGCTGAGCAATGGCCACCCAGAAGCCTGTGTGACTTCAGTGGGCAGGAAGGATGAGCATGTGCAGGGAGGAACAGCCAGAGCTCAGGTGGCCCTTGATGCCCGCATGCTGGGGCAGTCTGACCAGGACATAGGTCAGTGAGCCACCGCCCTTCCCAGAGCCCCAGACAGCTGCCATCCTGCTTTCCTCTAATGGCTCTGTGGCCTACTTGGGCCCAGGGATGGGAGGGTTGGGTATATTGGGGGGGGTGGGGGGCAGGGGAAGAGGGAGGTGGGGGAGGCCCTGGCTCTTCTGAGTGTTAGCTTCCAAAGGGAACAGCTCTGCTGTCTGCCAGGCCTCCCTGGGGGATCCCTAGCAGATCATATCATCTAGGAAATGGAGCAAGACTAATTGTGATGGTTTCACCACCCCCAAAGGCACCCTCGGGTACATTTTAAAATCATGCCGTGCATAGTTCTAGAGCCATTTGTAAGTAGAGCAAATCTTTTTAAATTTTTTTTCTGTTGGCTGGTCAGGAAAGATAAAAAATGTAAAACTAAGTGTGGGCGGTTAGAGTTTCCACCAAGCTATCTGCTGAATATGGTGTTTTTCACCTTGAAACCTTCATTATGGAGAAGCTGATATGCCAGTGTGACCCTGACCCCTTTACCTTGGGTCTCTGATACTGCAAATATGTCCCTTGTGCCCATCAGTTCTTCCCCATCCCCTCAAGCCCGGTGCATTCACCTGCTCAGAATACTGTTAGTAAAGCTCCTTACACAGAAAGAAGAGGCACATATGGAGATCTCCTTTATAAATGAATGAAAATGTATGCATTTTATACTTGGTTTGGGCTAGACTAATATATTAGTATCCTACCGCTGCTGTTATGATCCCAAATTTAGTGACTTAAAACAGCATTAATTTATTATCTATGTTTCTAGAGGTCAGAAGTCCAAAATCAGTTTCACTGGGCTAAAATCAAAGTGTTGGCAGGACTGTATTTCTTCTGGGGGCTCAAGAGTTGGGGAGAATCTGTTTTCTCGCCTATTCCAGTTTCTGCCTGCATTCCTTGGCTCTGCAGCCCCTTCCTCCATCTTCAAACCCATTGGAGTAGCATCTTCAAATCTCTGGCTTTAACTCTCTGCTTCCCTCATCACATTTTCTGCTCTCAGTACAGACAGTCCTGGCTCCCTCTTATGAGGACCCTTGAGATTATGTTGGGCCCACCCAGTTAATCCAGGATAATCTTAACATCTCAAGAACTTCAACTTGATCACATTTGTGAAGTTCCTTTTGCCATGGAACGTAACATTCACAAGTCCTAGGGAGTAGGACCTGGACATCTTTGGGGGGCGATTATTCTAACATAATTAATGTTTGGAATAGACAATAACTTTAAAAAGGGGTATTTATTCTTTTGTTTGGAATCTATTTTCAGATGTTGGCAAGTCCAGCTGACTTTTAGTTACAGCCTAAACAAGTCTGTTCATTCAGCACCACATGGTCCCTAGTTGTGGTTAACTAGTGGCTTGTTAACTTGAAACAATTTTTGTTTTTGCTTGTTTTACCAGAGCTGCTGTTTCCAATTTCTGAGCCTTGGCCTACTCCTCCCCCACTCCCATTACAAGCTGTCTTCAGGTGTTTTCTTTACTTGCAAATTTTGGGGACAAAACTCATTAAGAATTTGAATGAATTACTTAAATGAAATAGAAGTGACTGTTTTAAAAGTATACAATCATGGCAAGAAGACCCACACCTAATAAAATCTGTCTGCGCATATTCACCATTATTTTTTGAAGTGGCCATTTTTTCCTTCTATATTTAAAGGAGCACAAGGGCTTTAATTTTTCAGTGCAACAAAAAACAAAATAATCTCCTTACAAAGGTAAAAACTGCCTTGATGTTTTGGCATTTTTCAAATAGGTTAGAATTTTGGAACTTTCAGCCTAAGGTCAAAGATCAACTGAAGATCAATTCAGCAAAGTTTAGTGACAAACACATTTTTTTTTTAACCTCATAAATACTTAGGGTCCATATGGTTAAATAGAAAATATGAATACCTGTTTTCATAAGTAAAAGGGACTATTTGGTATGAGATATATTTCCTTTTACAGAATGTCTTATCTATTTTAAGATGTGAAATGCAAGGTCTTCCATTTACAGTAAGCAGCGGCGTCCATACGAACAGGCTGGCTATTTGTATATTGGGGGAGAGAAGGGAAATTCCTATGAGAGTTGCTTTTCCCAAATTGAGTATTGACATAAAATTATCTTCAGTTTGTAAATTACCATCGACTATGTTTTTAGTTCAAATATCTCTTTTTTCTTGTCACAAATAGCTTCAATGTTTTCCTTGGAATTTGAATTAATCCAAACTGTTCCTAAGCATTTTGGTATGTATAAATCCAAGAGAGTTACAGTAAGATAGAGTATTTGTGGACATGTGGACAAAATATTTCTGTAATTTTTCAGCTATTTTAGAAGAGCACCTAAAATCTGCAGGACTAGAAATGTATCCATTTTTAAAAACAGATGTAGTTCTTAATACGTGGCTTCTTTTGTATTGCTTCCATCCACCCACACTCCTCGATCAAACACAGCCAGGAATGGAATGCTATTTTATTTCTTCCAGAGGAGACTGCCAAAGATCACATCTTTGGTTTGGAATTCAGAATGGGAAGAGCTACTCCTTAAGAAAATTAGGATAAGACCTTATTCAGCACATACTTGAGAAAGTATCGCAGGTCTCTGAAGAGAGACTATTTTTCCCAGTAGGCTGTTTTGCTAACTAATTATTATTTGGATTCAGAGAAGATATGACAAGAATAGGAGCGGGGGGTGTAACGTCTCAATCCCTTCTGTGCCCTGGTTCCAGAGCAGAGGTAAAAAATAAGAGACCATTTGACAAATTGCCAATACTATTTTTCACTTATTCATCCACTCATTTAGATTGAAGAAGCGATATTTAAGAGTTATTTTCAAATATTTGGAAAGAAAGAGATTGATCCCTATATTCGCTGTTTACTGTGGTAAATAAATTTTAGGTGAATGAACGATTTATGCAAAGTCAACAACAACAACAACCAGAAGGATGAGTATTGGTGAGATATGAAAGGCTGTTCTAAACAGAACGTAAAACCAACAAGTCCTACAAGAAAAGAGCTACAGATTTGACTGCATGCAAATTTAAAATGTCTACAAGACAAAACAGGTCCTGAAAAAGTTCAAAGGACAAGTTTAAAATTGTACAACATATATATAACAAATGAAAGGGTTTGTTTTTCCAATGTATAAAAAATAAGAAAAAAACAAATAGAAAAGAAATACTAATAAGCAATAAACCTCCTAATATCATGTAAATTAAAATACCAACTTTATCTGTATAGGTATAGATATACAAATAGACATACTTGATTTTGCAAATCAGACTTGACAAAATTAAACAATCCTATAATGTCGAATGTCTGATGTTGGTGAGAGTGGGAGAAATGAGAGTAGTAATTCTCATAAATTTTTTGGAGGAAATTTGATAATATCTCTCAAAGATAATTTCCCTGCAGGGCACATGGCTGGCTCGGTCAGTGGAGCCTGTGACTCTTGATCTCGGGGTTGTGAGTTCAAGCCCCGTGTTGGGTATAAAGATTACTTAAAAAAAATTTTTTTTAATCTAAAAAAAATGATAATGTGCTTTCCCTCTTACTGAGCTATTCTCCTTTTTTTTTTTTTAAGATTTTTAAAATTTATTTGACAGAGAGAGAGATCACAAGTAGTCAGAGAGGTGGGCAGAGAGAGAGGAGGAAGCAGGCTCCCCGCTGAGCAGGGAGCCGGATGCAGGCCTTGATCCCAGGACCCTGAGATCATGACCCCAGCCAAAGGTGGAGGCTTTTTAACTCACTGAGCCACCCAGATGCCCAGCAATTCTCCTTCTGTCAGTAGATGAGAACTTGACAGGGACGTTGCAGCAAAATTCTTGCATCAGGGGTGAATCTGGTCAGAGGCTGTTGATACGGGGTAGGATGAAAGTTGACACAGAGAAACATGTCCCCGGTGTGCTAGAGTTGAGGCAGCAAGAAAGCAATGTTTTCCTGTCTGAGTGATTTGATTAATGTGGAGATGCCACTGGGTAACTTTGTAAATAATAGGACATATAGAGCACTGAATGCCATGACAACTTGGGAAAGAACGTACCTGTCTTCTGGGCTGCTTTTACTCTTTAATAAATAAGGCCATTAACCTTAGTGTTTTATCTTGCTCTCCTATGGATTAGAATTTTTAAAATTCTATGTTTGTCATAGAGGTATTGGCTAATCCTGTTGCAATATATTATAATATATATTGTAATCATATTGTAATATATAAATGTATCACATCACTACATTGAATACCTTTAACATACACAGCGTTATATGTCAATTATATGTCCATTTTTTAAATCTACAATGAAAAATTTTAAAAATTCTATGTTCACTTGGGATAATTTGTTTTGTGTTATATCCAAGAGAAGACAGCACTGTAGCTAAGAATTTTTAGGAGACTAATTGCTATAATATCTCTCCCTTCTCTTTTCTCTTCTTTTCCCTTCTCTTCCTTTCTTTCTTCCTCCCTTCCTCTCTCCCTCCCTTCCTCTCTCCCTCCCTCTTCCTCTTTTACCAGTCCAAGAACACTTAGAAAATACCTAACCATGGGAGTTCACCATTACTACATCAGAAGCCCCCTTCCTAAGATTTATATTCCTTTATAATCCTAAGTATTAACCTAGGGGAGATGCAAACAACTATTATCCACTACTCATGTACACACAGATCTAAGTCATTACTGAACCACCTCCTGATTCAGGTCTTTTGGCTTACCCCAGCAGGTCAAACTTTACAGGAAAGGAGAGGGCTGGAGGTACATTCAGATTACATGCTAAACCGTAATAGGGTCTGGAATCCTGTGAGTACAAAGAAGCTTGGAAGCATTTCTGTATCATATTTAAATGTTTTAAAAATAGAACAAGGTAAAACAGTATTTCAAAATGAGAGAAAATGGTTTTAGATGGCTGATCTCCTCCATTTGAATCAAATTGACTATAACTAGTTAACTTTTTAACTCAGGTCAAATACTACTCATTCCTTCTTATTTGACACTATCTTAGCTCACCCCTTCTCCTCACCCTCCCCAGTCAGTGTTGTTTCTGGATTTTCTCCATTAGGTCACATCATCAACATTGAATAAATAAAAATCACACTGCTATTGTAGTGCTCTAGCTTCTACCCCAGTCACTATAATTCTGTTTGTACTAGTGATTACTCCTATGCTTTTGTAGCCTCTGCGAACCCCTGAGGCACCTTTCTGTGAATTAAATAAAACAGGTGCCCCGAAAGATAATGCAGCCCCGAGCTGGAAGCCATGGTGGGTTCTGTTTCACTCCCCCCGCCCCGCTCAGCCAGGGGCCCCTGTGCAGTGGGCAGCCTTTGCAATGGTATGTGTTTGCCCAGTTTCCTCCTACTTCTTCTGCTCAAAAGTATGAGAAAGATGAATTGTTAGGAAGAAGGCTGTGTGGTGCTGGAAGAAATAATTTTGAAATCGTAAAGAAATGCCATGACTCTTCATGCACTCACCTTTCTTTTTATGTATTTTCTATAGACTATTAAAATGGCACTCTTGCTGTCAGGGTTTTTGCAGAGGCCCCAAGTCTGGGAACCAAATATTCCCGCATCCTAAAGGAAGGTATTGGACCACCTATGCAGGATATGCCTAAAGACTGTGACTTCTGTTGGCATTAGTCCATGGCCTACCTCCGAGTGAGAACAAACGTGATAGGAAATTTCACAATTCAGGGTATCTCTGGAGAGAGTTGTCAGTGGGGAGGGGGGTGTGAGGAAGGGATTGTTTCTGTCATTTCAAAGCAGTTAAGGGGCTTTGAAAGGGACGCTCACAGAGAAGTTGTCATGTGTCTCCTGGAATATGAGGGAATACCTAGAAGATAGGCAGAGGAGAGCCTGTCTCCAGCTTCTTGTTCTAGAACCATGGAGTAGAGAGTTTTGTTGGTCATGAACTGTACTTCTAGAGTTTGGTGAGGCAGGGGTGTTTCCCCTTGATCAGATGAGGACCCCTTGGAAGGGACCAAACTGGGTCGTTCCATAATGGACTCCACCCAAGAGGACTGTCTGGAGGTGACCCCCAGCAGAAGGGGGTGACTTACCAGAAACCCGAGGGCAGGGCAGGAGTCTCACTGCTGTCCTGGGGAAATTCTTACCTATGGGAAATCTTTGAAGAATCCATAAAAAATGCTTCAGAAGAGAGAGTGTTGGCATTTAAATTCTGTACCCTGAAAGGAGCATTAATGGCAAATTACAACTCACCAATCAGATAAGACCTTTTTTCCCCTCTTAACTTTTGTCTCTACGAGGCTCCAACCCTGGAAGAGCCAAATCCTAGCAGGTCAGACTGGCAGATGAGATTGAGCAAGCAAGAAGGGAGAAACATCTTCTCCTTCCTCTGTCATTTATAATTTTCTGGTATGGGGTAGGCCAGAGCTGAGCAATGAGAAAAACTTAATATTAAGTCAGTTTGTGAGTGTTGATAGTATACTATGTGCTAAACACAATGGATGGATTTTGTTGTTATCTGAAAGCAACTGGGAAAGCCATGAGATGTTCTGGAGGTTTTATCCAGGAGCAAGGAAGTACAACTTGGGAGACCTACTATAGTGACATGGGTTGGTGTTGGGAAAGAACAATGTTGCTTTGTGTTTCTACCTTTTCAAGTTTCCATTTATTTACGGAGCCAGTTCTGTATTAATACAAAGGGTCTTACTTGCAAAGGAGTATTTATATGTTCTCACCTTCTCAAGGATGTCAACCCCACAATTGTCTCCTTCCTTTTGTGCATCATCGACTTCTCCCTCACTACTGAGTCTTTCCCACCAGCACATAAGAATAACTTTAAAAAATACCCCATTTAAAAAAAAAATGGTGCCATAAACCCTTTAGTGACTGCTTTGTTCCCTATTTCCTTTAACTGAAAATTTCCTTGAAAACGTTAGCTGACTTCGCAGTCTGTGCTTGTTCATCTCTAATTCTCTCCCTAGCCCACCCCAACGGCTTTCACCTCCATCACGGGCTCCTATCAGGATCAACAGTTCTCTATCTGCATCTTATCTGGTTTCTCAACTGCACTTGATGTGGTTGACCATTTCCTCCTTCTTGAGACATGTTCTTCTCCAGGCTTCTGTGTTATACATTTATCTGGGCTTTTCCTACTTTACTGGTCATTCCTCATCAGGTAGCTCTTCCTCCTCCACCAGCCCCTACCCTTGGCCTCTTCTCCTCTCTGTCCAAAACCTCTTCCTAAACCTTTGTATCCAGTCCTGGGAGCTTGACTGGACAGTACAGAAATAATACATTTCCATCCTTGTAGAAAGCTTTACAGGTCAATACTGGTCTAAAATAAGGGAAAAAAACGTTCTCATTATTAAGTAAAGCTGACTTTAATCAGACTCAACAACAACAACAAAAAAGAGTGAGCGAGCAAGAGAGAGAGAGAGGAGAAATGAGAGCATGCCAGCATGCGTTGTGAATATGTGTATGTGTGTGTGTTCATTTAGGAAAACATTCTTTTGGTTCTAAATGACAGAAGACCCAACCCAAATAATCATAAGAGAAAAGGAAAGTACTGGCTGATTTATCTGAAAAGTTGAAAGGTCAGGGGAGCTTCAAATGTAGCCTAATTGAGGGCTTAGGCAAAGTCTCTTGGATCCCTCTCTCTGCTATCTTCTGAGTTGGCTCCATTTTTGGCTCTGCCTATTGACCATTCATTCCCATGCCAGGAACATTCAGCACACATTGTCATAAAACCCAGTCAGGTACATTTGTTTCCTTCATAGCCCACTCCCCACCTTTCCTCACCCCCAATCCTGAAATTGAGTCAGTCTCTCTCTCCCCACCCTCTGCCCCCTGTCCCCCATCTCTTTCAGTAGATATAGAACTACGGGCACACCTTGTCTTCTGGAGCTCTACTTTGTTGTGCTTTGCAGACACACTGTAAGTTTGTGACAACCTTGCATCAAGCAAGTCTATCAGCTGCCATTTTCCCAATAGCATTTGCTCACTTCATGCCTGTGTCACATTGCGGTAATTCTCACAATGTTTCAAACTTTTTTCATTATGTTTGTTATGGTGGTCTGTGATCAGTGTTTATGACTAGGTAGAAGTTCAGATGATGGCTAGCATTTTTTGTAACAAAGTATTTTTTAATTAAAGCATATAGATTGTTTTTCTAGGTATAATGCTGTTGCACATTTAATAGACTACAATATAGTGTAAATAAAACTTTTATAAGCATTAGAAAACCAAAAAATTCACTTGACTCACTTTATTGCAGTGATCTGTAACTGAACCCACACATCTCCAGGTTATGCCTATATTTGATTTTTTTAGATATGAAAAAATTAAGTACATAGAAGGTTTTCATTTATTTAATAGATACATAGATCTATTAAATAGATATCAAAATGTTTAATTTCTTCTTGTGTCCATTTTGTTAATTAAAAAAAGATTTTGGGGTGCCTGTGTGGCACAGTCAGTTGAGCATCTGACTCTTGGTTTTGGCTCAGGTCTGATCTCAGGGTCATGAGATCAAGCCCTGTGACAGGCCATGCAGAGTCTGCTTGAGATTCTCTTTCCTTCTTCCTCTGCCCCTCCCCCACTCTCTCTCTCAAATAAATAAATAAATCTTTAAAAATTGAAAAAAAAAGATTTTATCCATCTCTTCTAAGTTTTTAAAATAAAGTAATATAGGGTTATTGTTCATTATACTCTCTTATCTATTAAATATCTGTAGTGTTGATCTCCTTTTTATTCCAGATCTTGGTCATTTATGTTTTTCCAATCCTTTTTTCTTGATCAGTTTTGCCAAGGGTTTATCAATTGTATTAATATTTTCAAAAAACCAACTTTTGGCCTTGTTTATTTTCTCTATTCCCTGTTTCTTATCTATTCATTGATTTCTGCTCACTAATATTTCCATCTTCTATTTTCTTTGGATTTTATTTGTCTGAAATGGGAATTATTAGGTTTATTGTTTTTCAATATTTCTTGACCACCCCCTCACCTGCAATATGCACTATGCATTTGGAACTATAGATTTTCTTTTCAGCATCACTGTTTAATATGTCACTTTTATTATAATTCAGTTCATAATATTGCCTAATTTTATTTGATTTTTTGATCCTTGGGTTATTTAGAATTGTATTACATACTTTCCCAATATTTGGGGAATTTTTAAATTACTACTGTTATTAACATATATTTTAATTCCATTATAGTCAGAGAACATATTCCATTATGATTTGAGTTCTTTGAAAAAAATGTAAGGCCAGCATAGAGTATATTTTATTAATGTCTATTGTTAACATACTGACATTGGCTCTCTTCTGATTAGTGTCTACACGATATATTTTTTACCATCCTTTTATTCTCACCCCTTCTGTGTCTCTATATTTAAAGCAATTCTATTGTCAACAGCATATAATTGAGATTTATGTTTTTATTTATTCAATCCAGGTATCTTTTTTAAAATTTGGCTCATTGATATTAAATAGAGAAACTGATATAGTTGGGTTTAACTCTACCATATTATTTATTTTTTATTTGTTCATATGGTCTTTGTTCATCTGGTCCTCCTTTTGGATTAATCAGGCATATTTTTAAGTTTCATTTATCTACTCCATTATTAGATGGTTAGTTATAAATTATTGTATTTTTATTTTAGGATTTCTCTAGAGATTTAATACAATCCATCCTAACCATTGTGCTATTATCATACATTTTTTATATATGTTATAAATCCCACTAGTCATTATTACTGTTACATGAAATAGTCAGTAGGATTTTCTGTTTACTCACATATTTATACTTTCTGTTGCTCTTCATTCCTTCTTTCAGTTCCATGCTTTCATATGATTATTTCCTGTCATCATTTTGGTTGTGTGGGTGTGCTGGAGAAAACTTCTCTCATTTTTATTTTTCCAAAAATTCCTTTATTTTTGCCTTCACTTTTGAATGGTATGTTAAATGAGTATAGAGTTCTAGACTGATAATCTTTTATTTTAGCACTTTGAATATGTTATTCCATTACCTCCTGGCTTCCATAATATATGTTGAAAAATCAATCTTTCGTTTTACTGTTGCTTCTTTGAAATTAATGTTTTTTCTCTGGCTGCTTTTAAGATTTTCTCTCAATCCCTGGTTATTAGAAGTTTGACAAAAATATGTCTAAGTGTGTCTTTCTTTTTGTTTATCCTGCTTAGAATTTGCTGAGCTTCTTGAATCTGTGGGATGATATCTCAACTTTGGAAAAGTTTTGGCCATTATTTCTTCAAATATTGTTTCTGCTCCAATTTATTTCTCCTCTTCTGTCATCCCAATGAAATACTGTAGACCTTTAAAGTTTGTTCCATGTGTCTTTAATGCTCAGTTTTGTTTTTCTAGATTCTTTCTCTCTGTGCTTGAATTTGTATATTTTTTAATATAGTATCTTAGAGTTTGGTAGTCCTGTCTTCTCTGTTGTTGAGTCTGCTGTTAGATGCATCCAATGTGTTCTTAACTTCAGATATTGTATTTTTCAGTTAAAGAATGCCCATTTGATCCTTTTACATAGATTTCAATTCTCTGTTGATATTTCTTATCTTTTCATTCATTTTCCCATTTTTTCTTCTGTTTCGTGTAATACACTAATCAGGTAAAGTCCTTGTCTGCTAGCTTCAGTATGTGGATTATCTGTAGATCTGCTTCTATTATTTATCTTTTCTCTTGATGATCATTCCAAGTCACATTTTCTTGCTTCTCTGAATGTATAGTAATTTCTATTGTTCACTAGGCATTGTATATAAGAACACTGCAGAGATTCCAGATGATGCTTTACACTAGAGAGTGTTTCCACTTTCCCCATAAGTCAGATAGGTTGAGGGTTTTATCTTTGAGATGGGTAGGGTTTAAGTTGCAGCTTTAGTGAGACTTAGTCCACTTCTGTATTTTCCCTGTTCCTCAAACCTAGCTCTTTTGGGCTTTTGATTAAAGCCTGCATGATCTCTGTCTTCTCAGTCCTGAAAGACTGGGGAATTTAGTGCTGTACTTTGGAGGTTTTGAACTTAGCTCTTTATCTTCCCACTCCTTGCCCCATCACAACTTCAAAATCTGGAAGATGTCCTAAGGGGTGCTTGATTATGTGTTTAAATGACAAGACCTCTTTCTCTAGTTACACTTTTTCTCCTTAGCACTATAAAACTAGAAAAGACTGTATCATGCCTTTTGGAAGCCTTCAGCCAAACTTCTCAGCTTCCTTTGCATAGCCCTTGAACTCAGAAGATGTCCCATGGGGAAAACCAGCTGTGTGTTTAGTAGTTCTCAAGTTGAGTTTCTCTCATCAGCCCCATGTGACTACCAAAAACCTCTCTGGTTTCTCTTTCTTCAAGAAATTCTTCTTTACAAACCAAATCTAATTCTTAGTCCATGCCCAGAATTGTCAAATATCCCCAAAGAAGAAAACAACTGGTAATTTATGTAGACCTCATTGCTTCCTCATTTTCTGCAACCCTTAAAAATGTAACTTTTGTAGTCTGTCTGGCTTTTTCTAGTTGTTGCAATGGGAACTCTAATCTGCCATGACCTACCACATTTTACTCAGGAACAGAGGTTCCCTGATCCTTATGTTTTGCTGGTAAATGCTCACCGATATGGTTACAACTTTAAAAATTGAAAAGGACCATAGTCTGCCCCTAGTATTTGGATTCCAGGATATAAAAGGTTACACTGGTGGTCCAGACTTGGGTTCTCAATTACAGAGGCCCTGAACAATTAAGTAGCATGGCCTTGGGAGATATTGCTACATTTGATATAGGAAGGAAAGTTGTCAGAATGAATGGTGGCTTTTGACTGGACTATAAAAGTTTACAGCAATAACCATAGCTAGCAATAATCAAAGTTGACTGATACTATGGGATTCTGAATATGAAATGGTATGAGCACTTTTATCATTTTTTGCTTGTCTTTTTTATATACATATACACAAATACACACATACATATGTATGTATATATAAATGTATATAATATATATTTTTTACTCTAACCTCACTTTTCAGTCATTATTAATATATGAAGATTTATTATTTTTTATTAAATTATGCTTTTAAATGATATTATTTCTTTTCGAGAGCAACATTGACATTTTAAACTAGGTCCATATCTTTTATAACTTGAATTAACTAGTTTTTAGTTCTTTTTTTTTTTTGCTTTATGTTTTGGTCAGTTGAATGATGCCTTTAAGTTATTTCTTTTAGGGGGCACCTGGGTGGCTCAGTCAGTTAAGCATCTGCCTTGGGCTCAGGTCATGATCTCAGGGTCCTGGGATCAAGCGCCACTTCAATTTCCTGCTCAGTGGGGAGCCTGCTTCTCCTTCTCCTTCTGCCCCACCCCACCTCGTGCTGTCTCTGTCTATCTTGCTCTCAAATAAATAAATATTTTTTAAAAAGTTATTTCTTTTAGAAGATATACTAGTATTTTGTAAGTACTTGCATGCCTGATTATGTCTCCTATTGAATTCATGAATGAAAAATAACCTTGAAATCTTCAAGCAACAAATTTTTGGTTTCAAACCTCTAGAGCAGTGGCTTTCAACCTTGACTGCATATTGTCATCTCCCAAGAGCTTCGAAAAATGCTGATGGCTGGGTCCCATTGCCAGGAATTCTGACATAATTAGTCTGAGATGTGGCCTGGATATCAGGATTAAAAACAAAACAAAACAACAACAATAAAAATATGCTTGGGTCGGATGCCTTGGTGGCTCAGTGGGTTAAAGCCTCTGCCTTCGGCTCAGGTCATGATCTCAGGGTCTTGGGATGGAGGCCCACATCGGGCTCTCTGCTCGGCGGGGAGCCTGCTTCCTCCTCTCTCTCTGCCTGCTTCTCTGCCTACTTGTGATCTGATCTCTCTCTGTGTGTCAAATAAATAAATAAAATCTTTTAAAAAAATATGCTTGGGTCCCATTCTAGGTCAGTTAAACCCAAATTTCTGGGAGTGGAACTTGAGTATCAGCACACTTTTTCTGCTTTGTGTGAGAAATTCCCGTTTTCCAACCACACTGTTTCCAACAGTGTTGATTTTGTTCTTTATTGTCATCAATGGGAATTAGAATTTTGCTTTTATATTCTTAGGGTTTTTGCAATCCTTTCTTACTTGTCGTCTCCTTTTCAATCTGATTCTGTTGTCTTTTTATACCAGTTGACCTATTCTTACAGCTTTCCCCTCTTTTACTATGGAAGTGACTCATTTTACATTTTACAAAATAGTTTTCTGAAATTTTCTTTTATACTTTACATGGGATCATTTTTGAAAGTTTGTTTTTCTTTTTATATGTTGAGAATAACACTCCCTTTCCCTTTTTCCCATGGTATTTTTTTTTGTCAGACCCCTATTTTTATTGTTACTGTGTTTTGTCTTGCTTTGTTTTCTTATTTCAGATAAGGCAAAACTAATCTTATTGGCCCCACTCTCAAGCAATGTGGGTGATAGATAACTATTATTCATAAATCCCTTTCTGTAGTAGTTATAAGCATTTTCATCTCCAAATCTAATTTCAGAAGTCTTAAGAGGCTTTCTGTTTACATTATTTTGCTATACGAGGAAATATCTTTTGCCTCTATTTGCCTGGTCCTCTGATACTCCAATTGGGCACAATGTACTTTTTAAAAATGTTTAATTCCAATACAGTTAATATACAGTATAACAAACAGTTATATTTGTTTCATGTGTACAATATAGTGATTTAACACTTCCATACATCACTGGGTGCTCATCACAAGTGCCTTCCTTTTTTTTTTTTTTTAAAGATTTTATTTATTTATTTGACACACAGAGAGAGATTACAAGTAGGCAGAGAGGCAGGCAGAGAGACAGGGAGAGGAGGAAGCAAGCTCCCTGCTGAGCAGGGAGCCCGATGCGGGCCTCAATCCCAGGACGCTGAGATCATGACCTGAGCCGAAAGCAGAGGCTTTAACCCACTGAGCCACCCAGGCGCCCACAAGTTTGTTCTCCATAATCCTTAATCCTCAGTTTGTTCTCCATAGTTGAGAGTCTGTTTCTTGGTTTCTCTCTCTCTCTTTCTTTTCCTTTGCTCATTTGTTTTGTTTCTTAAATTCCACATATGAATGAGATCCTATGGTATTTGTCTTTCTTCGAGTGACCATAGACAACAATAAACTCAAAATGGAATAAAAACCTAAATGTGAGACCTGATACCATAAAAATACTAGGAAAGAGCACAGAGGGTAATGTCTCTGATAACGGCTGTGGCAACATTTTTCTAGACATGTCTCCTGAGGCAAGGAAAATAAAAGCAAAACTAAACTATTGGGGCTCCATCAAATAAAAAACATCTACACATTGAAGGAGGCAATCAACAGAACTACAAGACAACCTACAGAATGGGAAAAGATATTTGCAAATGACATAATCTGATAAAGGGTTGGTACTCAAAATATATAAAGAATTTATACTATTCAACACCCCAAAAACAAACAATTCAATTAAAAAATGGGCAGAAGACCTGAGCACAATCTACTTTTAAAAACTTTGTCCAGCAACACTCTTACACACTTTTCCTCCACCTTTCACCCTCCACCTTCCCTCCAAAAGAGGTGGGGAGCTCTTTTCTCTTGTCTCTCTCTCTCTCTCTGTTGCTCTTCACACTTGCCACATTCCGGCTTTCACTCTCATGTTGCCCCTGTGCCCGCTCTCTTTCTTACTCACATTTTCTCTCTATTTCTCTTTCATACTCTCTCTCTCTTTCTCCCTCTTATTCTCTCTCCTGCGATTTGTAAAATGACCTCTCCATATTTGTAGTTTGGCACCACCTGCACAGAAGTATCTTCTCTGTATTTGTAGTTATGGGGCTCTTTGAGTTGCTAATAACAAAAACCAGCTTTTACTGGATGCAGAAAAGAAGGGGAAATTTATTGGAAGGTTAGAGACCTCTCATAGTCTCAAGAGTTGAACAGTCATGAAAAGAAATGGCTCTAGAGTCCACTGCTAATATGTGAACTCAAAACCAATCTCCTTGCTTTTCTATTTCTGGTTTCAAATTCCTGAAAGAGAGAATTTGACTAGCTCAGGGCCCTAACAGTGGGTCAGTCAAATCTGGACAGAGGTGCAGCATTTTGTTATGCGGGCAAGACTACTTGGAATCTGCCTACATCTATTGGGTTGTTCCCAGTGTTCATAAACTAGAGAGCAACCCACATGGTTGTACACTGAAATCTCAATCCAGCCCTAGTTTTCTGCCTTTTGGATGATAGACCTACTTAGATGAACCATAGTACTGACTAGAATTCTCATTTTCCTTTTAATACCCCCTGTTCTTTAATGGGATTCACTCTCACAAAGACAATAGCCTCCTGCCTGGTCATCCAGCTTAGCTGTTATCACCAATCTCTGACTATCTTCCCTCCACACTACATATCCAGTAACACTAATACAAATCCCTATCTGTGTGTTAGGAAAAAGAGAACCCAACCAATAAAAAACATCTCAGGAGAGAATTACAAATAATTCACAGATATTTTTCAACTGGAATTAGGCTTTAGTCACAGTAAGTAGAAGAGTTTGCTTAAAAAAAGAATTGTCTAATTATCCATTTATTTATCCATTTAAAATAGTTTCTGAATACTGCTTCTATGCTGGTTTCTACTGAGGTCCATGAGCATAGGTGGTGAACAGCATTAGCCAAGCCCATAATCTCAGATCCTCTGGTCTAGCAAGGATGATCAGAAACTAAAGATCTTCACAGAGCTGTCTGTAATTTACAACTATGTTAAGTGTGCCAAAGGAGAGGAATGAGGGTCTATGAACACAGTAAATGGGAGGCCAGGGGTGTCTTTTCCTGAGGAACTGATGCTTGAGCTGAGATCAGAAGGCTGGGAGTGGGGGTGTCAGGGATGAGAAATCAAGAACAGCCTTCCGGGCAGGGAGAGCAGGGAGTACGTGGGCTCTAGTGTCTTTGAGGAACTGGGAATCTGGTGTGCCATGGGAGAGCAGAGATGAATGGAGGAGCAGAGTAGGAGGCAGATGGAACAGCAGGCAGGGCCAGCCCTTGTGAGCAAGTTACAGATTTCGGCTGAGGAGCCATCAAGAGCTTTTCAAGCAGTAATGCAACAGAACAAATACAAATTTTAAAATGATTATTCTAGCTGCTGTGTGGAGAATGAGTTAGAAGGGATTGAGAGAGGATATGGGCAAAGTGAGGGGCACATTGAGTGAAATCAGGAAACAACTCTTGTGAAATATTCGCATATCTGTAAAACTGGCAGAAAGCCAAAATTCTCTGATAATTTTATGGCTATTTTCATTTTGAGCCTGCCAGTCATCATAGTTCAGAGGTTGTATGAATAAAGTAGTAATAACGTCAAGACAGAAATGTTAAATGACTAGGTTTTGCCCCAGATGATGAAATAATAATATGTGTGAATCAAGGATAAGTCCTAGGTTACTGGCTTGAGAAATTAGGTAAATGGTGTGACTGCCTGCACTGTCTTTTTTATTTCTCTTTGAGAGAAATGAGAAGGGGTCATCTTGGTTATGCTTTTTCTTCAGTTGATCAAGATCCTAACTAAGCATACATACTTAACTGATTTTTTTTATTTTTGCCACCTACCCTTGGAGATATCTTTTTTTTAATGCTGGTATTTTTTCTAAAGGCCTGAAAATATATTTGGGAGATTAAAGGAAATACTGAATTTAGGTATTTAAGTCATTATGAAAGATATCCTTCAAAACCCTCTGATAGTTTATGATGCCCTCTAACTCAAGCTTATTAAAAACATATTGAGACATTTTAAAAGTAGCATTTTAAACACGGCTATTATTTATGATGGTGGAAGAGTTGGAGGCAATCTGAATATCCACTGCTGGAGAAAGGGAAGGCAAAATGTAGTGGACATAGAGATCAGAAGGAAGAGACTGGATGTCCACACAGCAAGAGCTGTTTTAGTGCATAATTTTTCAATGGGAAAAATAGGATTGAAGAGAGAGTATTTCAGACCCACAGTAAAATTTAATTTCCTTGCAAGATTTTAATAATTTATCCATTACTTTCCCCCTCTTTCCTTCCATTCACTCATTCAGTCAGTGTTTTTTGAGGCTCCACTGTGCTGGGTACTAAGGATACTGTAAAGAACAGCATAGATGTTCCTTCCCCAATGGAGTGGGGAGACAGACTTGAATAATCACATAAGTAAATACATGGGTACAAATTGGGTTGAATTCCTTGGAGAAAAAAATACAAGTTACTAAATTTCAAAGAGTTAAACCAGGATAGGTCTCTTGGACAGTGACCTTTGAGTTGAGACATAAAGAATGGTATTTCCCAAAGAGAGCCTGGGAGAAGAGCATTTCAGTCTGTAGGAATAGCCTGGACAACACACCCAAAGAGAAAAAGGGCCTGGTATCCATGAGAAAATGAAAATAGGTTGATATGAGTACATGCTGGGGTACAAGATGAGGCTGGAGAAACAGGAGGAGGCCAGGCCATTATAGGCCCTCTAAGTCTTATTACTAATCTTAGATATTTACCCACAGACAAGCAACATCTGTGGAAGGGTTTTGAGCTGAGGTGTAGAATGATTTGACTGACAGTTTAAGACTGGTCTTTGTTATAAGGAGAAAGGATTGGAATAGAACAAGAATGGATGCAGTAATTTAGATGAGAGGCGGCTTGCACAAGAGAGTGGCAGTGGAGATGGAGGGACGTGGATAGATTTGAGAGATATCCTAGTGGTAGGATAACTAGAACTCAGTGTTACATTAGATATAGTGATGACAGAAAAGTGAAATCAAGAACTTTTTTAAAAAGCCGAAAGAACTATCTCACAGTGCCTTGAAGACAGTTAGGGCATCAACAAGTTGGGACCTAGAGAGGTTGGGACCTCTTTAATAGAGTGCATTCCAAGTCCTCAATAAGGAGAAGTTATATGTTCTTTCTACAACTTGCCGTAGGACACTGTACGACTTTGACGTGGTAGGGGCTCCAGCACCCTAGCTGTGGCAGGAGCAGCAGTGCCGAGGAGATGCTTGGGGGAGGATGGCAGAACAATGGAAAAGCCATTGAGTCCATATGAAGCACTCTGGAAACTTCTGGAAACACTGGTAGACTAGAACTTAAAATGGAGACTGAGGTCCATATAAGCAGGTGGGACAGAACCAGCAGCACCTGGTTCATTATTGTGAATAAATTGTATAGGGGTCCAGAAGATTAGCTAAGGATACCCAGGAAGGGTATATAGACCAGGTCAGATTTGAGGTGGGTCTGTGGTTTGGGATGTATAAAGATGGAGGAATTAGGTGGGGCTCCAGTGGGGAACTTCAGGCAGAAGAAACAGATGGAGGAAAGGCCCCACGCCACATATTTTGACAGAAGCCAGGTATGCCTGAAAGAAGACAGGAGAGGTAGGACTGCAAAAGATGGGTAGACCAAGTTGGACCTGCAGTATGTCAGTTTTAGAAATTTGGGCTTTGCTTCCTAGGAAATGGGGAACCCTTGAAAGTTTTTGAGCAGGGCGATGTTACAATTTTGTTATAGGGAAAATAATTTGGTAGCTGCATGTAGAGTAAAATATTTTGAGAAGAGACTAGAAGCCAAGACCAATGTTGTTGTCCATAGGAAGAGTAAGGAAATGCTTGGACCTGGAACAGGGGGTTGAAGTAGAGGGAAGATTTGACAGTCTGCAGGAGTACAACTCGCAGCACTTTGCCTGGAAGGTTGTAGGGCTAGGAGAGAAGAAAGACAGATGTTGAAAAAGAAATAGCAGTCAGAGAAGTAAGGAAGAAAAGGAGTGAGAGGCTAGACAGAAAAGAGCTACAAGAGGAAGAAAGAAAGAGAAGGGACAGAGAAAGCCAGAGCCGAGAGAGAGAGAGATCAGATAGAGGAGAGAAAAGGAAGACACAGGTTCTTGAAGCCAGCAGCTAGTGCAATGGTGACACCTTTAACAGAAATAGGGAAACACTCAGAAAAATCTGGTCAACTCAGTTTAGTTAATCCAGGTCTTGGGATAGTCTCCTCATTACAATCAGGCATTGAAACTGAAGGCCAAATGGCTAAGTTTGTTCTGACTATGAGCGTTTTCTGGTAGTTATTGGGACAACTGTGGACAGAACAAGTGTCCTCCATGAGACAGTCCTACTGTAAAAGGTAAAATATCCCTGTTGCTAGGAGACCTATTCCAACACCTTCTGCTAACAGGAAAGACGTGTAACTGTTAATCAGGTCAGCTAATGCTCAGAAAAGATTTTTAAATTCAACCCAAGGCAGATTTTGCCCAATTTTAGATTGTCCTTGGAGAGACGGTGGTTCTCTGACTCCCTCCCCAGCCTCCGAGGGCAGGCACATTCCCCTTTTTTTTTTGCTGACAGCCATCCTAGGTGGGTCTCAATGTGCTGCCTGGGCACCGCTGGACGTGGCCCACATGCAGCTGTGGGAGCGGCTGACCCAGCTGTTCGGTGCTCGCAGCCTCGTATGTCACCGCATCAACACTCCCAAACAACAGATTCAAAGTCCAGCTCTAGAGAAATGACCAGCAAAAATCATCTGCAGGAAAAAAAATCCAAGCCTTCCTTTTTATTGTTGAGCCAAGAAAAAGGAGGAAAAGTCCCTTACAGTAAAATGAATGAGGGAGAAAAGAATTTTCCGTTTGTGCTTCATTTTGTCTATGGACCACATTTTGACTATTTCATAATTATTCTTTGGTGTGTTTTGTGGAAGAGAGACATTGAAGCATTTGGAAAACTCACTTAAAACCCTGACATTTGTTTGATACGAAATTTACCCTTTTGTTTCCCCTGGAGTAAATCTAACAACTCTGGACTACTGACAAACATTCCCTTTTGGTGTCCCCACTCCCCCTGAAGCCAAAATGAGGTAACGGAAATTTTCAACGCAAATATGTAATCACCCCAATTTGCATACTGTTTGCATAACTAGGGATACAGGGATTTTTCTCCTCCTGTGGGAGAAACCCAACCACAGGACCTTCTTGGATTTCATCTTATATCTGATTTCCTGCCTTAGACACACAGTGCTAAGAGAATTTTCCCAGACCTGAGATAATCTGACCTCCTATCTTTCAGCCTTCCTATAATAATCAAACAAAATTACTCAAGTCTTCTTCCTGCATAATAACAGGAAATCCATTCTCTTCCAGAACAGCCACTCTCCAGGACTCCAGAGAGAGATTTCTTACTACCTAGTACTAGGTTCTGAAGTCTGCTTCTCTCTCCTGGCTTTGTTCCAAGTGTTCAGTTCCTCCTTTGCTGACACACTCTAAATTGCAGTGGTCAATCAGTTTCCTAAAGATGGAGATGACAGCGTAGATTACAACGCACAAAGGAAGACAGAAAGCTCTCAGACATCATGGTCCTCTGCAGCGATTCTGTTACACAGGGAGCCCTTACTCCTCCTTTCCTCCCTGGCTTCTGGCTGGTTGCTGGAATCCATTGTTTCTCTCACATCCAAATCCCCAGCTCCCAGACTCTGCGGGGGAAGAACAAAAATCTAATTAAGGCAAATTTATAAAAACAAACACCTCTCTTCCCCCAGAAACCCCACCCACGACTTTTTTAAGGAAGACTCCTCTTTTCTTTATTAGGATGATGTTCACCTCCTTTTCTAAACACTTTCCCCATTTCAAATTAGCCTAGGCCTTATCTTAGATAACCAAAAATTCCATTAAAGCCTTCCTTTTAAAAAAGGAGGTATTTCCCTCTAAAGATGAACCAAGCACTCCCACTAAGCAACAGCCATAGTCCGTAGGCAGAATTTTCTTCCTGAAACAAAACCCATTCTAAAACATTTATTTCTCTCCTGCTTCCAACAGCCTTATTTATATTCAGTGGAATGGGGGAGGAAAAGAATGGCTATCCCTGGAACTTGGAGGATCTGTGAAGGAGAAAAGAGCCAGCAAAGACATTTATTATAAATAGTATTCAAACTCGTTAAATCATCTGACAAATGATGGGGTAATGAATAAACCACTTGCCTAGAATTCAGGCAAATAACAAACCTGCATTCAAACCCAAGTCTGATAACCATTTCCTCTGTCTTTGGGCAAGTCACTGACTTTTGTAAAACAAGAGTAAACATACCCACAACACAGGTTGTTGGAAAAATCAGGAAAACTTATGGAAAAGACTTGTTACCCACTTGAGGGCTCAATACATATTTTTCCTCTCCCCATTCCCCAGGCTAGTAAGCTATGGCAATATAAATCAGTGCCTTAAATACCTTGGACTTAACCAATTGAATAAGAAAATGTTCTGTAAGCAGTTTAGAAGGCAAACGCATTGAATTTCTCAGCTTTTCTCTGTGTTCTTGTTCCTTCTAGCGTCTCTCCCACCTGCCTTGGTTCTTTGCACTCCCACCCTCCCCACCTTTCTCCTCAGTATCATTTACTCTTGCTGTAGAGTGGGAAACCGGCCACTGGACAGAGCCAAAATACAATTAGTGTTCATTCTCATTATTGAATAACATTTTATGTTCCCTCTTTTTTCTTGATCCAAGTAAAGATCTTAAAGTTGTCTTTCAAAGAAACAAAGAGAATCCTGGTCTTGATCTCTCTGCAGTTATCCCTCTAGGTGCTGCAAAGCTGAGAGTCATCCCTGATGTTTCTTCTTCCTTCCTACCCCGCAGTACTCTGTCAGTAAGTCCTTTGGGCTCTACTTCCAAGATAGATTCTGTATTGGTCTACTTTTCTCCATTTCTAGGCCCCTAACCTCTTGGACTTCTCCAAAAGCCTTTTAAAGATTGCACTACCCCATCAACCTCCCACAAAAGTCTCCAAGACAGCCAGAATACGGTTAGGGTTGCTAGATCTAGCAAACAAAAAAATACAGGACACCCAGTTATATTTGAATTTCAGGTAAACAATGAGTAATTTTTTAGTATGAAAAGTAATTTTTGATATTTTTATAACTAAAAAATTATTGATCTGAAATTCAAATTAAACTGGGTATTGTATATTTTTTCTGGCAATCCTAAACTAGAATCATTTCTAAAAATGTAGATCAAATCACATCAATCTACCAATGACTTCGCATTGCTTTCCAAACTGAGACCAAACTCCCTGCCACGGCCTGCTGAGGCTTTCACTGTCTAACGTGGTTCATCTCTTCAGTCTTAGTCCTACCATTCTTATTGTCTGTCTTGGTAGCCATTTCCTGTTCCTAGACCCAGTCGAGTTCATTGGCTATGTCATTCCTTTGGCCTGGAATTCTCTTTCTCAGATCTTTACTTGGCTGGCCCCTTCCTGTCCATCAGACCTCAATTCATTTGTCTCTTCTTTAGTGGTCATTCTCTGTTGACCCAATCTAAAGCAGCTCCCTCACTGATCTCTGTCACATCACGTGTTTTTATTTTCTTCATTACACATATCTCACTATGGAACCCTCTTGCCTACATTATCTATCTCCTTTGCTGAACTATACGAAATCAGGGAACTTTCCCAACCTTTTCCCTGTTACATTCCCCGTGTTGCGTCTGGTACACAGTAGGTCCTCAATAAATTCTTGATGATTGAATGGTTCTATCTCTCTTTGTAACACTACTATTTTCAATCCATGTCACTTGGCATCTCTAACCAAGCAGGCAGCCACAAAGGTCCAGGGAGGATGAGATAAATTGAATTATAATTACATTTTTTACTTTGTTGACGCAACTGTCTGCATTTACAGGCTGAGAATAAAATTTCCATGATCCATCGTTAAGTGAAAAAATGCAAGTTACAAAATGGTATATGTAGTATGACCCTTGTAATAGTCATAACACATAAATATTTGTTGAACAAGTCACATTTTTTCTAAAAACATGCCTATATACAAATGTCTGAAAGATGGCCTGAGAAAAATATACAAATGTAAAAAAAAAATAGGTATTTCTGGGAATGAGATGATGAGTAATAGTTTTTCTTTTTATAGTTTCTCTGAATTTTTATACCAGGAGAATATAATCATAGTCATAATAACTTTTATAATCAGAAAACCCAATAAAATCACTTCTACTTTTTAAAAGAGGAAAAAGGATTTATTCATAAGAGAAATTGATATTTGAAGCTTTATTTGTAATAAAAGATAAAAACTGATGATTGACAAAAAAGCAAATGTCTTTTAAACATATGAAGATACATCCATTGTCAGAGAAACACAAAACTATTCTGAGATAGTGCTTTCACCCATTTGTTTGGCAAAAATTTCAAAAGCTCACTAATACACACTGCTGGCAAGGCTGCAGGGAAATAGCAACTTATGCATTGCTAGTGAAAGTAGGAAGTGATAACCTACAGGAAGGTCAATTGGTAAAACTTATCAAAATTTATCCTTCGTAAACAAGAGGCTGGAAAGCTATAGCCCATGGGCTGCTGTCTGGTTTTGGATAGCCCACGAGATAGAAATGATTTTTACATTTTTAAATGGTGAAACAAAAATCAACATAAGAATAATATTTCATAACATATGAACATGATATGAAATTCCAATTTCAGTGTTCCTAAATAAAGTTTTATTGGAACACAGCCATGCTCACGCTCACTTATTTATATATTGTCTATGGCTACTTCCGCATGACAACTGCAGAAGTGAGACTGAGGTAGAGACCATATGGCCTGAAAGACCTAAAATATTTACTGTCTGGCTCTTTACAGAAAATATTTGCCTATATACCCCTAGCAGAAAGCCTTTGACCAATAACAACACTTTGCGTGATTCATTTTATGTACTTGGACATGTGCAAAATTAAATACTTGGCACTGTTGATAAAGCATGTAATTGGGAAGGACCAAAATGACCGTTGCAGGGTATTTAAGAAATTATGGTCCATTCACATCAAGGCATAGCAGTAGCTATAAAAAAAATTTTTTTTTAAAGGACACAGATTTTAGGTACTGATGTGGAAATATATCCAAGACATCCAAGGTGTTAAGTAAAATGACTCTACATATTGTGGGATTCTTCCACGTTGAACAGCCTTGGAGCACTATTCACGCTGAATTCTATGTGAGTGTCCCCCCCCCCACCCAGAGTTGTACAACAGTAGGTACCCTGATAATATGCCATTAGTGTGTTAATAGAAGGGGGAGCGTGTACTCATATATGCTTACATATGTATTCACAACCTTTATTCTGTGAACGCTACATGAGAAACTAATAATAATGGTTAGCTGCTAGCGAGGTTGGGGCAGGACTAAGGGACAGAAACGGAAGGGAGGCTTTTGACTATATCCCTTTTAATACACCTTCGGGGTATTTTAAGCCATTGAATGTGCAGCCTATTAAAAAATTAAATAATTTTTTAAGAGATGAAAAAATATCTAGAAAAGGTATCCAGGTTGATGCCTCAGGCTTTCCTGAGTTCTTAGACCTCCTGGCCTGAAGCAAAGGCAGTTGTTAGTCAGCCCAGTGCTGTGCTAGGCCTGCTCCTTCTTCTCCCCAACGGACATCCTGATTTTCTGCTCTTACCTCACTGTCCCCTAGTTCTCCTCCCAACTTCACGCACACTTCCCCACCACCCGGTCCTTCCCACCACCTCCCGTGTGCTTTGTGTTCTGGGAAACTCCTGCTGTGCAGAGACAAAACCACCTTTATTCTAACCCACAGCTCATCCTTCCCCTTCCTCTCTTGGTCCAGTGGTTAACCTGGCTCTCAGTCTCCTGGGTCTCCCCAGCTGCCTTTTCCTGGGCAGTCCTCACCTCTTCCCAGACCCATTCTCCACAGTGAAGGGGCTTGAGCAGACTTCCTCATTTTCCAGGGCCATTTCTAGGCTGTCAAAACACAGCTCTCTTCCTATTTCATCCTTTGAACTCCCTGTCATCTGTCAACACTGTCCTCTTTGAATCAATGACACTGTGTCCTCCTGTCTGCTCACAGGCACTGGCATATGTCTTCAGTGTTCTTTCTTCTCCCCATGCAGGCTGCCCCATCATCATCCATGACTACATGTGTTTCTCCTTCTCCATGAGGCCTCAGGCCTCTGCCTTCATTTCTCATAAAAGAGAAACAGCACCCTCACATCCTGGGCCTCCTCCTTCTAAAGCCCCTTGAGGGATCCCCCACCTCTGAAAAGTCCATACCTCAGACTTCTCTCTGCTCCCAGCTCCCAGCTGCCTGTTCCTTCCTTGCTCGAGTCCACGTTCCGCACTCTGATCACCACAGAGAACTTGCTCAACACGTCGGTCCCTTCCATCAGCTTCCCACTGAGGCTGCCACACCTGAGCTGCTGTTGCCTTCCATGGTGGAAGCTGCAGACCAGGCCTGTTCTGGAAAACTGCTGGCTGATTTCAACCGGCCATATGCTGTATAGCTTACCAATCTTCTTCTTCTTTTTCTTCTTCTTCTTCTAGCCCCAAAGCATCACCCAAATGGTGACTTTATCCCTACCCTCTCCTATAATTCTAGTGAAGTGGTTCCCAGACCTTGCATTTAGAATCACCTGGGGGTGGGGAACATTTAGAAGTCCTGATGCTCAGGTTGTACCCCACACCAACTAAATTAGAATTTTGGGGGTGAGCATCAGACATGAGCACTTTTTTGAGGATCTTCAGATGATTTCAATGTTCAGTAAAATTCGAAACCACTGTCATAGTGTTTCTGGTTTACGCTCACACTTAAAGAGACCCTCAATGTTAAGCATCAAGACCACCTACATCAACAAAGCTTAAATGTCAGGACTGAGCCTAAGACCATCTCTGTCAACATGACAACTAGTCTCTCCAGGAATTTCTTGTCTAGGAAGTAAAAGCTGTAAACCAATAAATAACCCTGTTTGCTTTTGTCTGGGCAAATAGTTTGCTCATCTGGTCAAACAGCTCTCTTCTCAGGACGACAGATTATTTACTTTAGCAAAGAGTTCATTTGTCAAACAACTGTTTGCTTATCCAAGACTTGACCTTCACCTCCTGAGTTCACCAGTTTTAACTATCATGTCATGAATTTTGCTTAGTCCTAATCAGATTTCCCTTTCAAAGACCTATGTTGAACCACTCGAACCCAGACTCACAAACCATGTAAATATCCTTCCTTGTTTGATGAACAGATTTTTCTGTGGTCTTTTAGAAGAGTTGGCTCTTGATAATGTAACTTCACTGGCCCTCTATCTGCGCCCTCATTTTACAGCTTTAAGCTAGAAGGAAGAGGTTTCTGACTTCCATCACATGAAGCCCATTCTTTCCTGTAAATTCGGATTCCTCCAGTCACTGTCTCCCTTGGAACCTTCCCCTCTGCCTAAGGAAGCCACTTCTATGTTTTCCTTTACCCACACACTCACAGTAGTTCCAACATCAGATGTTTGGGTTTTCCACATTAAGAAATTCTCTGCAACACCAGCTGGGTACCCTACAATTTAATTCTGACAGGATCTACCCAGAGTTAGCCTCAGATCCCACAAATTAAGGGCTCAATCCCACAAGACTGCTCCCAGTTTTGATGCTGATCACAAGTCCTAGGTTGTCACCTGGAATGTAAATTGGGATTCCCATAACCCCCTACTTAGGTTCACTAATTAATTTGCTAGATGGATGACAGAATTCAGGGAGACACTTATATTTACTGGTTTATTATAGAGGATATAGATGAAAACCCAGATGAAGAGATACAACAGGCAAGATGTGTGGGAAAGGGCACAGAGCTTCATTGCCCTCTCCAGGCACCCCATTCTCCCAGCAACTGCGTGTGTTCACTAAACCAGAAGCTTCCAAATCCAGTACTTTTGGGGTATTTATGGAGGAAGGATTCATAACAAAATCTGATTGGTCATTAACTCAGTCTCCAGTCCCTCTCTCCATCCTGAAGGATGGGAAATGAGGTGGAAAGTTCCAAGCTTCTAACATGACCTTGTCTTTCTGGTGACCAGCCTTCATCCTGAAGCTATTCAGGAGCCCACCAAAAACTGCCTCATTACAGCAAAAGACATTCCAAGGGATTTTGGAAATTCCAAGGGATTTAGGGGCTGTGTCAGAAATCAGGAAAAGACCAAATGTTAGAACAAAAGATGCTCCTCATGTTCTTATCACTTAAGAAATCACAAAGATTTTAGGAGCTCTGTGCCAGGAATTGGGGGTAGATATGTATATTTATTATTTCCTACCCTTCCTTCTGACCCTTTCCCTCCTAATACCAGGCATACTGAGATTTTCCCAAATTGACAAGATCTTCACTTGATCCTGATACCTCTTCTCACTACAGGTTAACAATTCTCTCATGTCCAAATCCTTGAATATGTGAATGCCACCACAGTGTCCCTTTCCTGGGCAGCTACATCTTCTCTCTCTTGCCCCTTTTGACTCACCACACAGCTGAAACTTTCCTCCTACATTTTACTTATGACCTCTTTATTGCCACATCTCATGGTCTTTCATCAGAGTTCCTTTTGATGATTCCACTGGATATGACACTATCATGTCACCTCGCTCCGCTTCTATGACATGTCATTTTCCCATGTCACTCCCTCATTCTCCTCTCACATTCTCTCTCTTCCCTTTTCTAGTTCCTCTTCCTTGCCCTGCTTACCAATTATGAGTATCCCCCAACACTCCAGTCTACTCCACAGCCTCCCTGAAGGCATTCACTCTCATGGCTTCAACTCCCGTCTCCCAGAGCAACTCCTACATCAGTATTTCAAGCACAGGATAGAGTAGCTGCTTCACCAACAAACAGCCTTGAATTAATCAAATAGCCAATGAGGATGAGCATATTATTTCCAGGGAGCCTCACAGGAGCAGCTGCAATCGCCAGCAGAATCTGTATCTGGGTGTGTGCAGGGATATATGCCCAACAGTGGATTTACAACCTGTGGCTCTGTTGAATCTTGAAGACCCCAGAACGCCATTCCCAAACTGTCAATCCATCCTTGCAGCACTGCCCACAGGACATCAGCCTACAAAAGGAAAATGACAAGTGCCCTCTTGAGAGTGAGATCTGAGTGGCAAGCCTTGACTCTCAGCCTGCCTAATGGCACAGTGAGAAACACGGGTGATCTTTCAGTATAATGGGGACACCGTGACCAACTTAACTTGTAGTCATGTCATAGGGACTGAATGGAGGTGGAAGAGAAATTCCCCAGAGGGCATGTTGATGATATACCTGAAATAGCTCCGGAGACATTCAGAACTGCCTTTGGGCAAGCTGTATTTATGTTTCATCCACCCAAATTTTTAAGGTAATTATTACCTTAAAAATTATGTTTAAAACAACATTTTAGCAGTCACCATACTCAGTGCTGGTGATACACACATCAGTACAACTTGTCTCCTGCTTCCAAAGAGCCTACCTACATCTGGTCCCCACACAACCACATTTTCAATTAAGTGTAACAGAATTGGGCCTTAAAAGAGACAGGAACAAAGAGCTCTCATATTTGTAATAGTGTTCAGTGTTTCACCAAGTGTTTTCACATCCTTACCTCATTTAATATTTATAACAGCACAATAACATAGTGTTGATCTCATTTTACAGGACAGACTATCAAGGCATAAAGAGGTCATATGTGAAATAATGTGTGTAGTGAATGGCTGAGAGCTGGGGCAGGAACCAGGTGACCAAGTCCAATTCCTCGCCTTCCTACTCAGTCTCCTTGTTGGTGTAGGGAAAGTGCTAGGCTGCATGTCTGTCTTGCATAGTTTCTTCAGTTATGAGATTCTCTAACTCTACAACATGGTCCCTCCTTCAGGGAGTCCCCAGCCTAGGAGGGACAAGTAGAACACACATAAACGACACTGTTCCCTTGCCTAGTTAATCGGGCTGCTGTGAAGATGGCATTACATGGTGCACTAACCCAGTGAGAGCACTCTATGATTCCAAAAACTAGAGGCACTGATCTTAGCCCTTCGTACGTACCACTGTGGAGCAGGTATTTTTCCGGACTCTCCTTAGTTTTCCAAGTATCTGTTTCCCCCAGGAGACTGCAGGGGCAGGGGGCAAGTTTTGCCCACCATCACTAAGAATAATGTGCTCAAGTTTGCTGAGGAAACAATGAATAAGATGAAGCAGGTTGGTCTTGGGGAGGGAAGTGGGTGGATCCACACACCAAAGGCTTTTCACCTCAACACGCATTTTTGTGTTTCTCAAGGTAGCTAGTTTAGTACATAGGTGGAAGTTCACAGTGAAAAGTTCAATGACTTTAAAATGGGGCAGAGGATGGATTTTGAGTGAGAGAGAGAAGGATGAGGGGGAAGAAGGAGGAAGAAGAAAGGGAAAGGAAAGGAAGAGATAGGGCATTACAATTTGTAAAACACTTCCATCTCCATAGACATCAGTGCCAGGACTTCATTTATCTTGGCACCCTCTCATGTTTTTCGTATTTTACACGAGTGCACTAGCCAGTCCCGGCCTGCTGTAGGAGAAGACGCCTGGGAGATCTCATGACGACATTCTGTTCCAGGAACTCATGCTGCAGTCAGTCCCAGCAGCAGCACCGGCAGCAAGCTTCCCGCTGAAATTCATCTCTGGGCAGGCTGGAGTGTTGCTCTGTGTTGTTTTAGGCTCTCTGGCCCAGCAAGCCCTGGATGGGAAGGAACACTCTACCCTGCCCCCAGCCCACCCAGCTGCCCGTGCTGACTTGTGGTCAGTGAAGCACCCACAATTCATGCCTCTTAAGAAATGTGGGACAGGAGGCTGTGTGGAGTGCTGCCAATGTGACAGTGGAGGTGCGTCAGCAGGCTCGGTGACAGGTGGCAGAGGCCAGGGGACTGGGGAATCACTTACAGTCACGGAGGTTTCTCTCTCTCCCAGCCTTTGTCTACTGATGGGAATGAGGTCTCTGGCAGCCAAGACCCATAACCAGAGCCTGGAGAAAGACGTCTTGGGCCATTTGCACAAGAGTTTCCTTCTTTAAATCATCACACAATAAGCCAGTATCCCTGAGGGCAACTGTTTATTGGCTGCCTTATTAGTTGTGTGTGTGTGTGTGTGTGTGTGTGTGTGTGTGTGTGTGTGTGTGTGTGTGTATTTAAACGCAAATCTCTTAAAGACACCTCTTTTGGTTTTATATGCACTTGCTCAGGTTCGTCTTACTGTTGTAATACTCAAGTTCTGCCTTTGGGACAGAGCCAGCTTTGAATCTGGGAACAAGAGCAGCACACGGCCTGTGAGACAGTGGGCTCGCTTCCTGCACCAGGAGCAGCACAAAAGAGTGCTTGCCCTTAAGGGAGAGAAGTTTGAGGGACTGGATACAGAGCGAGTGCTAGCCGCCAGCCCCAGGGCAATCAGTTCATGGTAGGGTTTAGAATGGCAACTATTGAGAAAACTGCAATTGGGTTACCTTATCTTATATGAAATATAGTGTCTAGATTGTGAATTCTCCCCACATGGGGCTAGCCAATGAGGTGCTAGTAAACAGGCTCTTTGGAACTAAAAATTACGGGGGAGGACTGATTCGTAATGTTAGTCGATTTTCATGGTGTAAATACTCCAACTACAGCAGGTTTCCGGCTATGAATGGTTGACCTGCTTGTAGAATTCCTGAATATTTAACTCTCAGATCTCTGGACCTGCTACCAGAAGGTCCAGCCCAGCATTGGCTAAGAAACAAATCTCTCTTTTCCACTTCCAGACTAGCTTTGAATCCAGGCATCACGTTTCATCTCCCCCCTCCCCACACCCCTGCCACCCAAGTAAGACTGGCTTCAGCTTTGCCATTTATTAGATGCAGGCTCCTTGGCAAGTACTTTACTTTCCCCAAACCACAGTTGTCTTTTTTGACAGAGTTCAGATGCTGCAATAGATGCGGTTACGGTTTCTGCCAAGCCGGTCTTCTCTGACAGCTGTACCTTTCTCGTGGCACCTTATTTGGATTAAGAGACTCTGCACCTGTGGCCTGAGCTGACTTAATCGGGGCTGAACTCTGACCGTAGGGGGGGTCCATTCATCAACTGGCCAGTGGCCTGTTGGGTCTGTCCCTTGGTGATTTGAACAGAGCAACTTTGAGCTTAGATTGGAGAGTGATGAGACGGAGACCGAGGAGGTTGCCTGCCTCCTGCCGTGCTCCTGCCTTGGCCTGCTCTGGCCTGGTTGTTCAATTTCATCCTGAAGTCTATCCCAGCTGCTCCAATAAACTCTCTGCTGCACTCAGGCCCGTCTGAGTAGGAATTTATAAATTACAACCACTAGAGCTTTAAATAAGTCATAAATGATTTTGGGGGGCCCTCTAATATTATACCAGTGGTTCTTAAAGTGGGATCCCCCAACCAGCAGCATCAGCTTCACCTGGGAACTTGTCAGAAATGCCCCACCTCAGGCCCCACAAGCTCTATGGGTGGGGCCCAGCAGTTAACACTTTCACAAGCCTTCCAGGTGATTTTTTTAAAAAGATTGATTGATTGGTTGATTTATCAGAGAGAGAGAGAGAGAAAGCACAAGCAGGGGGGAATGGCAGACCGAGAGAGAAGCAGGCTCCCCACTGAGCAGGGAGCCCAAGGTGGGACTTGATCCCAGGACCCACAGATCATGACTTGAGCCAAAGGCAGACGCTTAAGTGACCGAGCCACCCCGTTATCCCTTCATCCAGGTGATTTTAATGTGTGCTCATTAGAGAACTGCTGCATTACTAGTCTAACAGAGGTGTATTTTATTTAAGAAAGGCATTTTCAGGGGCGCCTGGGTGGCTTGGTTGATTAAGCAACTGACCCTTAGTTTCGGCTGAGGTTATGATCTTAGAGTCATGAGATCAAACCCTGCTTCAGGCTCCGGTGCCAGGTGTGGACTCTGCTTGAGATTCTCTCTCCCTCTCCCCTGCCTCCTGCTCCCTCTAAAAAAATAAAATAAAATAAAAGGCATTTTCAGAGGGACTGATGAGGTTTACTTTTCTAATTAATTTATTAGATTGAAGACCAAAGCTAATTTTTATTGGTGAAAAGTTAATATTTTTTATGAATAACATCTATTACTTCTACAACTTGAAAGAAATGCAACTAATTTGCTTTTTTAAAAAAAAAACTTTCATGTCTGTGGACCAAGACGGACATTTCAGAGATGAGCCTAAAAGAACACAAGGAGAAGATAAGAGTGAAGAATGAAAATGCAGCCCATAGAAAACAGAAGTGGAAAATAAGCACCAAGTAATTTCTAAACGGTGAAGGCTAGAAGCAAACACAGAGTGGATAACACGGATGCTGTGTGGTTTTGCAGTGGAGAGGGTTTCACAAAATGTGCCATTAAACATTGAAATGACTGGTAACTTCTGGCATGGGAAACGGTACACTATTGATTTATTTACATACATATAATAAAAAATGAAACAGGAAACTTGGACTTAATGTCATCCTGACATGTCTATGGTCTTCCGGGTTAGGTGTGGAGAGAGAGGGTCAGACGGGAATTTTCATTACAACGTGATCTTAAACAGGTAGTTCCCATGAATAGGGCTCACCTGCAGGTTGGTTGTTTGAAACCAGTATTCCTTCCCTAGGGAAAATCATACTGTTGGGGAGAAGACTGAAGCTGGACAATAGGATGCTTCATGTAGGGAAACTGACGGGCAGGTAATGGTGCAGGTCCCTGAGAGCAAGGACCCATCCCAGAAGTGACCTGCCTTTTAACAGTTCCCTCACCGGGGGCGCCTGGGTTACTTAGCGGGTTAAAGCCTCTGCCTTCGGCTCAGGTCATGATCTCGGGGTCCTGGGATCGAGCCCAGCATCGGGCTCCCTGCTCAGCAGGGAGCCTGCTTCCTCCTCTCTCTCTGCCTGCCTCTCTGCCTCCTTGTAATCTCTCTCTATCAAATAAATAAATAAAATCTTTTTTAAAAAAGTTCCCTCGCCGACCCCTAGAGGGCAAGCTCGAGGCTGAGGTTCGGGGAGGTGTTGTGGGGGGGGGGGGGG